>JASGXE010006051.1:0-22341 GCA_030068105.1 Sinentomon sp. SZTP_YWyxl | reverse complement strand
TTCCCAGCAATAAGGATGTAGGTACCTACCATTTTATTTTTTATCCAGGTTAGTTTGGAGTAGGTACTGTTGAATGCATGGAATTCAGATTACTACCTTGTTCTTGGTTGCCTTGGTTAACAACAAAAATGATTTGAACCTGGACGTGGGCTAGGTATTATTTCTCTCAGCAATTTGGTTTTAAATAATGTGTGCATTGGCTTTCCCGACTGCAGTGAAATTTGCTTAATAAAGGTTTGGGCACATGAACTTGGACTTATTTAGGAAGGCGAAAAGACAAATGTGGTTGCATTTTTATTATTTTCCTCACATTTTAGGTACCTACTCTATTCGAAGGGTCATTTTCATGGAGCCCCTTTTTGTGCCTGTAACTTTGTCTTCATTGTTTCTGTAGGTACCACCTATCTAGCTGGTGGTGGTGTCACGAAAAGCTTAGTTTTATTCACAACTTCCATTGGTTCTTGTGCAGAGTTTTTCCTTTTCGTATTAGTTAGAACTATTTTGTTGATTTAACCACGAGGGCTGGTCAAGAAAGACTGGGACTCCTCGATTCATTCACTGAGTTCAACTCCGACATGGGTTTGGTCATGATAAAACTCGAGGTACGTACCTACCTTCTCAGTAGATGCACTTATACCAATGCCTCCTCCATCCTTGGAACTCATGTTGCAGTCCATTCTTGGCCAGTGTCTTCAAAATCGCCTCCACAGCCTTAAAAACACTTCAATATACGACTGAAAACGTTGAGAACTTTCGTCATCTCTGGTCATTTTTCATTGTGGGGAATAGGAAGAAGTCACAGGTGAACTGTGGGAATGATTAGGTATGCGCTCGATTCCCTTTTTGGTGAAAACTATTGGCCAAAAAAATGCGACACGCGTACGGGCATTGTCTTGATGACGAATTCAATGGTTTGGATGGGGCTGGGGTGCAGTAAATGGCTCAAAATTTCATGGGTGCCACCATTACTCATGTTTACATGTTGAACCAATTTTCCAATGGTCATTCCTGATCCTTGTGCACAATGACTGCAGCAGTATGAATGTCGACTTCGGCGGTCGTTGTTTTTGCCACACCATTCGGCCACCCTGTCTCTCAAGACTTTCCCCACTGTCTCAAAGTCCAGCAACATACAGTGGAATTGGTCTAAGCTTCATCCCCGTATTCTTCCAGGAGAAGATGCAAAGTTTTTTTGATGCTATTTTGTTTAAATGGCGAAACAACTTCAACGCAACATGCTGTTCATCCTGCAAAATCATGTCTGAAGCTGTAGGCGAAAAACAAACAACCCTCAAGAACAAACGTCATAAAAAAGAGGATGGGTGCTGGAAATAAACAAATTTTTCCACAAACGTAGCAGAAGGGTCGATACTTCATCCTATAAAATGAGATGGCTGAGAAGCTTGTGGGAGCCCAGCAACAACACCAGTCTCAGTCTTTCTTGATCAGCCTTCGTATTTTGTTGATTGTGAATGTGATGATTGTTGATCGTGAATGCCTGGTTAGCTATGTGTAGATATGTGTTGTTAAATACCTGGATGCAGTAGGTACCTTACTAATACTCTTTATTTTTGCACAATACAGATTCAGAAGATTATCGGGTTCGCTCCTTCCCTGTTACAAGTCATCGTGACTGCAGAGGTGGAAATGCCAGTCAGACAAGCGGGTGAGTAGCACATGCATAATTTTTGCTTTAAAATTGAAGCAAAAATGCCAATTTTGCATCACTTTTGCCACATCATTGCCAGATAAGTTGAAGATGGGAAAGTGTCTCCATTGAATGCACAATGATAGAGGCCCACTTGCCTAATTCAAAGCTACCTTGGTCACACTTGGACAGGTCACACTTTTAATCACACTTGCACAGCAATTGGTTTTTAGACCTGCTCTGGATATCGAATGGACAAAAATAGGCCAAAGTAGAATTAGTTTTGACGGCATGGATACAGATGCTGTTTGCAGTAGATATATCACCAACCATTTTTTGCACCTTGGCCAACACTTGCACGAGGTTGGTCAAGCATAGCCAGGATATTTTCTGTTCACCAAAACATCCATGAAGGATAGCTCAAGATAGAAAAGATGAGCACAATAAATTGAAAAACTGCACTTGGGTTTTACCTGTCAAATACAGCAGTGGCTACTTGAGCAGAAGTTGAGAGAAGAAAGCTGCAATTATTGCGATGCTCATGGCCGGAAATTGTCTCTTGCCCAGGCATGTATTCATCTTGAAAACTGTGTATTGTGAAGACAACTGTGCAGTGTGAATGTTCCTTTGTTGCATAATTATTGTGATTTAGGCCTACTTGTGTGGTGTGGTTTTTGCCGGACTTTTTGTGAATTTGGTTTTTCTTTTTCAGGGGCAATCTATTTCAAGAATTTTATCACAAAATACTGGCCAGAAAAGGAGGTTGAAACTGGCCAGCAATTGCAGTTTACAATCCATGAGCAGGACAAGGCAATGATCAGGGATGCGATTGTTGATGCTGTAATTCACTCACCCGACATCATCAAGTATGAATTTCACATTTTCCAAGTGTTTCCTACCGCATCGTGGTTAAAACTCGACAATGAAATGCGAGTCTTGGATACTGACACCAGAAAATTGCCTGTAGCAAAATGTTTGTTGGACCATACCGATGTATATTTTGCAAAAAAAAAGTAATGTTGTAGGCCTAGATTAGATACTCGTGCATACCTTTGCTTTAGTTAGATAGAACCATGGAAAGTTTACTAAAATAAAAATAAGTCTCTTTGCGACTTGAATGTTTGTCCTTGAATACCAACTACAGTTGATTCCTTTTGAAGGTATGAGCCAAGCACAAAGAAGTTTAATAAAATAACTACAGGGATCCCAGCCATCCTATAATGTCCTATATTGTCCTATATTTTTAGATTTGTCCTATAATGTCCTATATTTCCAGAAAACTGTCCTATATGTCCTATATTTTCAAGTTTTTTTTGTCTTTTTCAGCATTTTCCCCCCAGCTGGTGTTGATTTACATGTTTTTTGATTCTCAGATATTTACCAAAATGCTAAAAAGAAGTTGTTTTGGAAGAGAATGAAAGTACTTCTGGCAAATTCAAAACTAGTGGGTATGTACTGGTCACTTAAACTAATCCAGTAAACACTGGTTTTGAGTGACCTGTAAACACTGGTTTTGAATTTGCTCTTGGTGCACGCCTCAAACAGACCAATTTCAAGTTGAAAACGAATTTGTACCACACTTCAAATTGCTGTCCTATATCTCCTACATTTTGCTTATTTTCACTCGAAACTGCAAAAAGCTGTGTTATGAAACATCATCATTAATCAGTCCCAGTGATTAAATTGAGGGAAATAAATGACCGACTGAGTGAATGAAGATTGTGAATGAAACCTGTTCTCAACATTCCTTTTTAACCCATCACAAACCTATACCTTCAATTATTCACAATGACTTGTTCAAATTTCTCAACAAAATTAATTTTCTGTCGGAAGTCATCCAAAACAAACGGCTATTCATTTTTTACAAACACAAATTTGAAGTTCAATGTTTAATCAGTGGCTGTTATCACCAGCTAAAAATCGTCCGTTAATGAAACAATAAATTGCGTGATTGAAAAAGAAAAGAAAATGAAAATCTAGTCTGATAAGGGCCTACCTACCTACACCTGCTTTACTTCCTAGGGCTGGCCCACCATCAAGGTGAGGAAATGTTAGCTTGAGGCCAACATCAGCAGCAAAACGAGACTTAATTGGAATCTAAATCTTTCAGAGCTCGGATGCTTTGCACAAAGTCCCAGAAGTCTCAGTCTTAACCATTCTGTCATCAAATTTACCGGTCTGTCTCAAATTAACTTTCTTTCTCTCGGAAACAAAGCCTGGAATAAATTTTTTCTTTTATTTGAATTCTAAATCTCACATAGGCCAGACGCTTTGCAGAAAGTCGCAGCCAAATCTTTGAAAACACACGTTTGTGAAGAGTGGCTTATTATGCTATTCTTTTGTCATTTGACAGGGCGATCAAAATCTGATCATTGAATTCTGCAAGAAAGATGCCCAGGCATTTTTGATTTGGCTACTAAAAATAAAGCCCATTTGTTTAGATTCCAGCCAGAAGGGCAAACATACGAGCAATAGGACATGCTTTCGAATAATAAATTCGTACAAAAGTACAAGGCTGCAGCAAGTTTTGAACACTCCAAATCTTAAACCGGCTGTCTCCTAAATCAAAAATGACTTGCTACAGGCAACAAGGCTTGTTTGCTTAAAGGCAATGCCAATCAATAAAGCAATCAGTTAAATCAAACTGGCAAATTTTCCATCAAACCCACTTGCTTTTAGCAACTATTGTCAAAACAAGACAATATTGCTAGAGTGCTCAGGTGAAAATGGGCTATAATCATTTTCCAAACAAATTCTCAGTTGTACTTTTCCTCAGTTTCGTAATCTCAGAGAGGCCCTATCTGGCAAGAAAAAGTTAGCATAAAAAAAAACAGTCCTAGCTTATTTTGTACTATGTAGCACTGGCCCTATAGCATTTACATAGCTTTTTTATTGTTACAAAATTGGTACAAATTCTCAGTTGTGTTTTTGTTTGTTATTTTTGACAACAGTGAATTGTTGTGAACTCTTGTGAATTGTTGATTTGAAATCAAGCACAAAAAAGGCAAAAACTGAACAGAAAAACAAGTGGGGAGAAGATCGGTGGGTTTTTTCACTTTTTGCCTTTTTGGCAGGAAGTTGGTCAAGCAAAAAAGGTGTCAAGAGTCCTATAAATGTCCTATATTTTGGCATCCAAACTGTCCTATAATGTCCTATAAAATAGGAAAATTTGTCCTATATGTCCTATTATATTTGTCAAAAAGTGGCTGGGACCCCTGTAACTAGAAGTAACATAGCGCCATCTCTCTGCAGCCCGAAATGGTTCCACCTTGTGTTTCCTTTTTCTCCCGCAAATGCGCCACCACGTTGGCAAAAGAATGGGAAATGGGCGCAGTGTGCGATGCAAAACGCGCATTCCGTTTTCCTTTTTGACGATTTTTCTTTTTATTTTTGCGTGGAATGCACTCCCACCAGGCTCTAGGATGTGCCTAAAACCACAACACTTTTCTGCTGGGCTTCAGATAGTCAGTTTAAAGAAGAATAAACGACAACGCTTGCCGAGTCAAAGGTAAGCGTTATCGTTGCCTTGTCCCGCCCAGACCCCCGTCTGCGGGCGGGACAAGACGGGGGTCTTGTCGCGATGTTCACCAATAAACGGGGTCTGGGGCAGCCCCCGGTGGGGGGTCTGGGGGCGAAGACCCCAACAAGTTGATAAAATTTTAAAAAACCAAGGTTCATTTTGGGGGAAAATTGGTGTTCCAGAGATCAAATTTCACACCAGGGCAAGCCAAAAGAGCACATGCCAGGGAGGAAAAAGTGAGCCGCGGCGAGGCATTTCTCGACTGCGAGACCGATGCCCCCTAAATTATGTCCCTATGAGAGCACATCGGAAAAAATTTCAAGGCACTTCTGACTGTACAGCGGCAGGCATAGTGTCGCATGCATGGGCCAATGCCAACAAGTTGATAAAATTTTAAAAAACCAAGGTTCATTTTGGGGGAAAATTGGTGTTCCAGAGATCAAATTTCACACCAGGGCAAGCCAAAAGAGCACATGCCAGGGAGGAAAAAGTGAGCCGCGGCGAGGCATTTCTCGACTGCGAGACCGATGCCCCCTAAATTATGTCCCTATGAGAGCACATCGGAAAAAATTTCAAGGCACTTCTGACTGTACAGCGGCAGGCATAGTGTCGCATGCATGGGCCAATGCGGACGAGTCCCCAGCGGAATTCCATGGAGTGCGCCCCCGGCAGCAGATCGGAAGGACGGAGTTCTTCACAGCATGCATATTGAGGAATTTTGGATCAATTTGGCATTTTTCACTTGTTAAAATTGCGATGACGGCCCCTTGAGCCCATGACAGCTTTTTTGAAATGCGGCCGTGGGGAGCGGCAGCAAAATTCGCCAAGAACGGAAGCTGGAAGAAATAGAACAAGGCAGAAGTGGACTTGGAAAAAAGAAAGAAAACACTCTGAACAAAGAATAATATACAGGGTGTCCCGAAAACATTTCGCCAAAATTCGTGGAGATGTTCTGATGGCAAAACAAATCGAAATTAATCAGTAAAAACTTTTGCTCCGGGCCCCCATTTCCATGTAATCACCCCCCAAAAACCATGCATGGCAACCCTGACGGCAACCCACTTTCCATGAAAAAGAGACTATTTTCACCGGTTTTTTTTGGGTGGCTATTGCGTGGAAATGGGGGTTCTGAGTACTTCTCTTTAAAGTTAAAACAAGACCACCACAAATCGGACTTTTTTGGATTTTTGGGGGGCGACACTGCATGAAAATGGGGGCTCGTAGGTAATTTTGTCACTGAATATTTTATGTTTTCCCCGATACGTAGAACCTGTCCTGAAAATTGGACAGTTCTACGATGAAATCTTACCTCCCCCTTGAATACCGCAAATGGGTCCATTTTGGGGGGCTTTGGGGGTTTTCACGGAAATGGGGGCCCGGAGCAAATTCCAATTTGTACGAATCGGTCAAAGACCAACGCGATTCCCTGAAATTATCTCATGCGGAGCCAGTCAGACAACTTGAGATGAAATAATGTGTGCGAAAATGGGCAATGAGATGACCCGTCAAATTCAAATTGGTCAGAATAGCAACAGCGAAGCAAAAAAGCGTGCAAACGATTCTGATTTGAAATTTTGATATCATCATCAACATGAAAAAATTCAGCCCCAGGCGAGAATTGAACCCGGGACCTTCAGCACAGTCGACAGCTGTGTCGACCGCCTGAGCTTACGAGGCGCTTCGATATTTTCAACCAAAAACAACGCTGTTATTTTACGTGATGTTGCGTTGAGAAGCGGACGGGAGACGGCAAAAGGGACAAGGCCACCTTGCGAATTTCCCTGATGAAAACATTTTCTTCGACCTTTTCTTGATCAAATATTTTGACTGAGAACATTTTGACTGTCTGCAGAGCGCTGCAGGAGAAACATACATGCTGCTGAGATGCGATATTTTCCACTGAACAGATGTTTTCTGCAAAATGCGAGGCCAGCACAATTATTGAGCTCCGTTTGTTTTTTCAGATTTGCCAACAGTGCTGCCGCCACATGGCGGCTTCACCGAAGCAAATGGTGCTCAAATGCAATGATTTTGGTGTTTTTTGGAAAGGTGAAAGCTTCCCCAACAACTCTTCCACTGGTCGAAACCATGTTTCGCAAAAACATTGAAAATGTGTGGCAAAAACCCGGAATTTGATAACATCTTCACAACAACACGTTTGATTTGTCAAATGATTGGAAGTTTTACCTGCAGAAAGTTTGGGATCATCATACATATCCGAATTCGCTCATTTTTCAGCTTTGTAACACAGAAAGTTTCATCAAAATCCGTCACAAGGTTGCAGAGAAAATTCCATTTCTGTGGGCGTCGCACCACTGACTGTCGCGCATTTCAGGCGGCTCCGCCGTCGCTCTTGCCAACATGGTGGCGCATTTGCGGATGAAAAGTGAAACACAACCTGGAACCATTTTCGCTGGGCTTTGTTGCTTCCAGGTTTCTATATTACTTCCATGGCCAAGCATTCATTCTTCCATGTGTTGAATTTGAATTTATTTACACTGACATCATGGCTCCCTAAATTATGGATTTCTGGGACAATTTTTTTCACATCATATTGTGTGGCCTCCTTAGGAGAAAGAATAATTCTCCCAAAAATAAATTTTATTTTTTGCTGCTGTCTGAGGTGTGGTGTTGTTCATTTGAGTTCATGTTTGATAAAAATAAACCATTGCCAAAATAAAAAACTGCGTGCCTTCGATGGAAACCGAAGCAAACAAAACCCAACATTTTCAATAGATAAATTTTTTTCCTGTGCAGAATTTTTTTGCTGATATTAAAAATTATTCAAGTTTTTTTCCACAACATTTTTACAAACGCCTATTATTGATTGACAAGTTTTCCTGTTGATGCGGACAACAGATGAAACAGACGCTTGTGTGCATTCGGTTCGAAATTTTGTGAATTTTCAGGTCTCAATAAATTCCGTTATCGCTGCCAATTTTACACGAAAATTTCGCAGTTTTTGTTTTCGCAGCATGTCAGAGGTCATTTGTCAAATTCGCCGGCAAACAAAACAAGTGGGAAGGCGCAAACAACAGAAAAAACGTGCAAGAATCACAGAGACTTGAGAAATTCCGGCGATTGAAACGAAAAAAAATTCGCTCAAAAGTCTAAAAATTTCGTTGTTTGGCGGTGGAAATAAAAAGGCTAGAACCTGTCAAAAATGCATTTTCAGTCATTTTTACAATGTGATTGCTTTGAATTTTGCAGGAACTTTGCGTTGGAAAAATGATGTAAATAAACTGAAGAAGAGACTGAGAAAAGAGCTAATGAAAGCTTCATTTTTCAAATATTTTTGTGCGCTATGCTTGCCACTTAATTAAAAAGAGGAAAAACACTACGTTTTCACATGTACACCGTGGCCCAGAAAAAAGGTACCACCGTTGTTGAGATTTACATACCTTTCATGAGAAAAGTCGGATGTGGTTTTACTGGTTGTGTCTGGTGGCCTTATGAGTTTGTGGACATTTCCAATGTAATGCTTTGTTATTTCGAATGCAGCAAGCACAGAGTTGCCACAAGTGAAGACATGTGCGTTTCGTTCTGTGCAGATGCCGGTCGTGATCACGATGGTCGATGGTCCAAAGCCATCCATGTCTGCATTGCCTGCAAGTCGGGCATTTTCCATTGCGAAACTTGTGAGCACTGCCAGCCAGCCTGTTGAGTTTCTCTGGTGGTGGGTGAGATATTCAGCTTCATCCGTCGTTACCATGGTAATCTTTCGCCGAGTTTGACGAATTGCCTGCCTTCAATTTGTCTTTGGAGGGAGAGATACTTCAGTTTCTTCTCATTGTGGTGATTTGCTGCATCGCGCTGCCTTCAATACATTCGCTTCACTTTGGTTGCCATGGTGATTTTGTCGCTGCGACCAAGTGACACCGCCCACATGAGCCTCAAGGTGTGCACCGTGTGTTTTCGACGCGCAACTTGTCAGCATGTTGGTTGAGACAAGGCAACCATCTGATCCGCAGCTGATTCATATGTGGCAGCAGCTCCAACTTCTGATGAAACAGGCTCTCATTGAAACCTTGGCTACATGTTATCTACGGCCAGGATTGAAACGAAAGACTTGGGCCCGAGCTTCGGCGAAACATGTCGGTGATACACGCCGAGTACTTACGCGAAGTAAATTGGAACTTTGCCTCAAAAAGCATGGTACCTTTTTATTGGGCCTTGGTGTATATAGGTAGTGAAAAAAGGAGATATTTCGTGGAAATCAATGAATTTCGTGGAAATTTTCACATGTCTTGGAAAATCACCCATTCACAATTGCCAGAATAGCCTTTCAATTGACTTAAATGATAAAGAAATCACAAAAGATGGTTGAAATGGCTGATTTCGTTTTGGTGGTGACAATTCCTTTTCACCATTTTCAGAGTGCTCTACTGATGGGATTCGAACTCACGACCTTCGGATCCCAAACCTAACGCCATATCCACTGCGCCGTTCTGGCGATCTCTAAATCTCGTTTTTATTACGAGTATGTTCCTTTTGAGGGGGTTCGAACGTCTGCGCTGCTGCCTCCTGGTGTGCAGCGTCGGCAGAAAAATGAAGAACACTTGAGGATGCATGCTTGGGGAAGCAACTCGGAGCTATTGCGAATTTGTTTCTCGTTTAAATAACTGGCCGAATAGGACGAAGCATGCTTTCTTGCGAAAGATGGCAATGATGCTTGGCTCATATCTTCAAATGGAATCTACTGTATAAAAAAATCAATCCTGATGTGATAATGCTTTCTACGAGCAGGTACGTGTTTCCAATTTTGAAAATGTGTAACAATATGTGCCCAACAGGCACAAACAATTACCTACCACATCGCAAGCATTCGCCAAAAAACAATCTCAACTTTTACTAAAACAATCTTAATTGGCCAGTTTTCGTCATGTTTTTGTCTGACTTGCATCGTCGCGCAACTTCATTTAAAATTTCAATGTGTCACAACGTTGCGATCGAAATATGTGTATGGCTATTTTAACATTGGGTACATTTTGGAATGGGCATAACATGCACAGAAGACTCCTCAATTTCGATGTTGCCCAACGTTGGGCCACTTTCATGAGTTTTGGTAACTCTCATGGGTTCTGCTCTGCCCTGTAGATTCACACTGATCACAGCTTCCACTTAGATCTGGTCTGGCATATCCGTTTCCTTTAATATTCCAAATGGTTTCTTCCTGGTTAGGCAAGGATTAAGGGCTGCAACGGTGCTCTGCACTGGCCTGACTTGAAAGTGCCGGAGTGCAGCTCTGGCCTGCTCTCATTGGTTACCGCTTCATCTCACCACTGCACAACCGGTGCATCAGCTGCAGCAGAAATGCCCCGAGATTGCTTGGGGAAGACAGATTTGGATATCGCAGAAATGCATGAAAGAGCTCACAAATTTAGCTTAACAGAAGAGCACCAAAATATGCGACAGACAAAAATACTTAAGACTGCAGCAAATCAAGTGGTTTTTTTCCACCAGAAATTTCAATTTCCAAGCTCTTATGTCTTCCACTGTTTCCCATTCATTATTATGCAGAGGTGTCATTCAGGGGGTAATGGCATGAACACCCCCTATAAAAAGAAATGCCTCCCTGGCAGCTCGCTTGCTCTTTCCTGACTTGTGCTTTTGGCACTCCCTCGTGGGAAATTTTGCCTCTGGAATGCCAATATTGCACCCAAATTGAACCATAAATTTAAACATCATTCTTCAGCTTCTGGGGGGCTCTACCCCAGATCCCAGCAAGGGGCTCTGTCCCTTGGAACCTTTCTGGGGCTCCCCCACCCAAGACCCCGATTACTGGGGGCTTTGCTCCAAGACCCCCCGACCGGGCTGTGTCCAGTTTATGCACCCTTTTCACGATAATGTGCTCCGGTCTTTCATGTTCTGTTTTTTTCATGTGGTGGGATTCTGGTGGATGATCGTGTTTTTTATTTTTTTTTTTCGAATCGTGGACTCCAATCGTGGCCAAAATTAATTTATCTTACAAAAAGTAGGTCTGCCAAGTTCATCACTCTTGCCTGTGTTACTCCGTTCAGAGCAGGAATTCGTTTTCATGGTTTTCCACCCCTTTCCAGGGTTCAGTTGGCTATCTGTGTGAATACAATCGTCAGGCATGATTTCCCTGGGAAATGGACTCAGATCGTCGATAAAGTTCATCTCTACCTGCAGAATCCAGACAGCCTTCTTTGGAATAATGCACTGCTCTGCTTGTACCAGCTGGTCAAGCACTACGAGTGAGTTACCAACAAATATATTTTTTTATTTTGCGCTGCAGGAATTCCAACAAAATATGACAGGGATTGCTCACAATCTGGCAGTTCCATTTGAATTACTCGAGAACTTCATGAGCTTTAGTTAATGACTCATTTTAAACTCTGTTGGAAATTAAAAATTAGGCACTGTCAAAGCTGTTACCAAGACCAGACCACTTTTTTGACTTGTCAGGAATTATTTGTTATGTTTACAAGGCTTTCTGGCTAGGTACCTACTTGGGTGCATACCCCGTCGGCCGTCACTTAAGTTTCATAAATTTGCTGATGTGTGGGTGTCCTGTGTATGCCCATCTGTTCTTGAAATTCAACTTTGGAAATCAAAAACTGGCATTTTATCACAATCTGATTAGTCATGGTATAAAGGCCATATCGATGTGGCATGCAGGGGCGTGTAATTCGACCAAGGTGTGAAGAAAATTAAATTTTCCTCTGTAAAGAGCCAAGGAAAAAGACAAAAAATTTATATTATTTGTGTGAATAGGTACCTAATCCAAGAAATTTAAAAAAACTATTGTAAATGGACTCTTTCAGTTTAGAATTTTTATATGCTTGCTCTTTCAGTGATTGAGAGAGATTGCGCATCTGTCTGAATCATGAATGATGGCTAATAATGGTCATTTTGATAATATCAATAGCCATTCCCAAAATAAAATTTCGGCCCTATCTTTTCGAATGTTTTTTGCTGATGTAGGAAGGTACATGTTCAAATTTAGGCTATTTTGAACTTTTGCATTTTTTGTACCAATCGGTTTTTTGCCTATGCCTTGTGTAATTTTCCCAGGTTCAAGAAGTTAGAAGACCGAGGCCCATTGAATGAGGCAATGGTTTTGTTGCTGCCTGTTCTTCACCAGCTGATTGTCAGACTCCTACCAGATGTATCTGAACAATCCGTCCTACTGCAGAAGCAAATACTGAAGATATTCCATGCTCTCACCCAGGTAAGTTCGGTCCCTTTTCTTGCTGATGCATCATTTGGCAAGCAAACCTTGTGATATATTCAGCTGCTAGCTATAAAAGATATTTTCAAAAAACGTTTCTTGGGAATTATGGAATGATATTTTTGCAAATACTAATCTCCTGTTTCGCATTGCCTACCACTGGGCCTATTTTGACAAGCATGACAATCAAATTGTTAATGTCTTGTTCCCCTCAAAGATTAGCATTTTGGGGTAAAAATGTTCCCCTCAAAGATTAGCATTTTGGGGTAAAAATGCTTGTCACACCCATCACCAAACAACACACGAATTTTATTTCCCGATCGATGTAAAGTTACTGTTGCAACCTGAATTGCTGGTCATCTGACTTGCTGGTCTTATCTTTATTCCTGCTGTTTATTCTGCATTGGCTCTCCCTTTCCATGTCAGGTTTTGATCATGTGCAAAGCAGAATAAGAAAATTTATTTTTTTTTCAGAAAAATATTTTTTTAAGAATATTTCGATGGTCGGTTGTGAACCCATTTTGAAATCTTTTTTGAAAAAAGGCAGACATTTCGGGCAGAGCCGGATCTTGTTTCCACAGTCGGAATGTGAGGGGAAGGTGGACATATTATGATTAGGGGAGAAAAGCTGGAAACTTACATGCTCGAATTTGTGAAATGGCTCTTCAGAATTTACTGAAGTCATGTGAAAATTTTTGAATTTAATGAATTCGGTACTTTCTGCTGCCAAATTAGGAGCAACGGGAATTCTTTTTTCTCGTATTTTTTGCAATTTGCAAATTCCAGGGAATGCAGTAGGACTCTCACTGATTTTAAATTATCACTAACTTGTTAACACATTTTCAAATGATTTGGCTCAAGGCGTGGCTTCCACACATGAAAAAATGCATGGAGGGATCACGGAAGCCACAGCTTGAGAATTGCATTTAAACATCTGCTTAATCTGGGTTTATGACTTGGCTCTTTCCGCAGGGAGTGGATATCAGCAAGTCTCCAAAGTACTCACTTCCTTCAGTCAGACACTCATTGGAGTTTTCTCGAAGGGGTCTCAAAGCTTACAATGACTGATACAAATCTCCTGTTAAAGAGACTTTGCAATCCATGATAATGTGTACGAGGCGCATCTAAAAAGTTCCTGCTACACCATTGTGAAAACTACACAAATAAAGTTTCATCATTCTTTCCATCACATGCCTTCAATGTTATCCTCTTTCTACACAATGACATGTTTGCATCGGTTCTGATGCTGTCTGATGTTCCGGCACAGGGTTTCCCGATTAATCCTTCCTATTCCACCATCCACAGCTGTGTTGAGCTCTTTTGGACTATCAAATGACGTCCCAGGGAGGAGAAACATGAGCAACGAGAACAGGTGGAATTCAAGGGGGTTCATTTTGGCTGGCTACTGCAAAATTTTCCTCTCCCACTTTTTCATAAGATCAATTACAGCGGTTACTTGTGATGACATGCATTGGCATGGAGAATGATGGGCTTGGCAAAGAGAAACTCGGGTGACTCTGGACAGCTTTCACGTATTGCAGAGATCAGCACACCCCTGAAGAATGGTTGCTTGAAGTCCTGCGTTATTGTCTGGCTTTAGGAACAGCATACGTTGTTAAATGATCTGTAAAATACTGTGCACAGGTCGTTTGTTTCATTCTATTCGTTTGTGCCCGAATTTCTCGCAGTCTTCGCAGGGATCATTCTCAATGCTCCACCTTCCTTCTCCCATGCGTTTCATACATTCTGTCACACACGATAAGAGAGGGCACTCTCACTACATGCCTCCACAAAGGCTACATGCACTTCCCGAGCTGCTTTCCCTCAGGCAGATTCAATCTTAATGTGTCGACTTTGCTCAACTGTTCAACTGTTGTGGAACTCTGGCCATGTCATCAATCCAAGGTCAGTCAATTTGCAATTTTCTGTGCACAAAAGCACAGAATACCTTACAAATACACACCGATGGAAAGAACAAGAATGGGGTGGTTACATGAAAATAAACATGAAAGCAAACTCTGGCCTCGCAGGAATAAATTAAGCAGGTGTTGCAGGAACTTTTTGGATGACCCTCGTATGCTGCATCAGAAACAGAAACCAATACCTGTTGGTACCTTGTAAACGTTTTCTCAATGCTGCAGGGCTTGCATGTGTATTGTTTAAATTTGTTTTTTTTTTTCAGTATGCGCTGCCATTGGACTTGATAACTCAGCAAGTGTTTTCGCAATGGATTGATGTTATACGTGCGGTAGCTGCTCGTTCCGTTCCTGACCACTGCAATCAGGTTGATCTTGATGAACGGCCTGAGCAAGTTTGGTGGAAATGCAGAAAATGGTCCCTCCACATACTTTTCAGGATCTTTGAAAGGTTGGTTTGCCTCCCACTGTGAACGCTTGGGTCTTCTGTGTCTGGATCCATCATTTGGGAATTTGGTGGATATTTTTTATTTCATATAAATTTTTCTATGTCCTTATTCATTGAAAGAAGTTTCTGGTCAAGTATTCTGATTGGTCCAAAATTTCAGTTTAAACCAGAGTTGCTGACAAGGAAAGTGAGTTGTTTCTTGATATTTTCATTATGGGGGTCAATAATGTGTGTCTGATAAGTCGAATCAATCGAAGACTGGTTTCTTGAAGTGTGAGGCCGAATTTTCTGAAATCAATGACCTCTGTTTTCTATCATGCTTCATTTAACTTTTAGATTATTAACCTTTGCACGTGTTCTTTCTCCTGTTATTCATAAACCACCTTTTTACTCATTATGTCAATCAGGTACGGCAGTCCTGGGAAAGTGACTAAGGAATACAGACAGTTCTCGGAGTGGTATCTGAAGACATTTGCTGTCGGTATCCTTGAGGTCATTTTGAAGGTCCTATCTGAGCAGAAAGAGAGTGCCTATGTTTCTCCGAGGGTCCTCCAGGAAGCTCTGAATTATGTCAACAATGCGTAAGTTACTTGTTCTGCATCTATGCCAGAAGGTAGGAGGTACAGGCAAAGAAAAAATAACTGTCGGGAACACTGTTTTCACCATTTGACTCTGGCCCCCGTTATCCGAGCAGAAGTGAAAGTGCCCCATTGCAACAAAGGTTGGGACACTTTAATTTCTGCAGAGTAAGTTTTTTAAAACTGCGTTGTTGCTCCATTTGATTAGGCCTACATGTACCCGACAGCTAATTTTTCTTAGCCTGTACATTTGATATTTTCTTACATTATCTTTATTGTTCATTGTTTGCTTCTGCAGATACTCTGCGTGCTATGAATGGACATGGTCCATGTTTCGGCCATCAAACTGTATGCTGTGCCCTTCTCACCTCTTCTATTCACCCAAAAGCATGGTATGCTTTTTTGGCACATTCTCCTGCTAAAGCATGAAAAGCGTGTGGCTTTCAGACTCGCTGGTGAGCCAGTTTCAAATATTGAAAATCATAACTTTGCAAAAGGGCAAAAGGTTGGCTCATTTTGAAAGTGCAATTTCATTTTATTCGAAGAAGCTGAACAGAGCTGTTGACCTTCGTCTGGGCATTTTCAGACTGCACAAACGAGATAATTTTTTTTTGTTCTTTTATTTTTTGTTATGAATTTTGATAATTCTTTCATTCGGTTGCAAATTGAAATTCCAGCTTGATTCATTGCGAAATAAACCCACTTTTACCAAATGCTTTTTTCCAGTCTGATCCCCGCTTGAAGAGACTGTTTTTTCCTTTCTTCCCACTGATTCATGCATGGCTGCCACGTCTACCACGTTTTTTGTTCACAGATGGCTCTCCTTATTGTTGTTGATCAATTTGTAGGTGAAGTCGGGTGTGATGTTGGCCGCCAACATTTTCTGCATTACCTGAGGCAGCCAAACAGGGAATCCCATTTCAATTTGGGAAAAAAGAAAAAGAAGTGAACGGGGTTAGTTGTGGTGTTTCCAATTGGGCAGCAATGCATTTCCATGGAGGAAACGAAGCAATGTTAAAAATAGGGGTGCCTCATTTCCATTGCAATAGCCTCCGCTGCAAGAGTAGGATTTGTGTTTGTGTTGACACATTGATTGTGAAAGTCCTTTTCATTTTAAAACGTGTTTTTGGAATTTGCAATATTGGCTCGAATCCTGTCTCAATTAAAATGAGCCTACCTGCTTCATTAATTCCAGTGTGAGCCATGCCATCTGCTGGAAGTACTTGAAAAATCACATGTTCACAATTCTGCAGGATATTGTGTTCCCTCTGCTTTGTCATTCCGATGCGGATGAAGAACTATGGCAGACCGATCCTTATGAATACATCAGAATCAAATATGGTTAGATTTACCTATGTATTATCTTTGCCTAAATCTGGAGCTGATATAGGTAGGCCAAGTGTGGCAGCATGATTGATTCAAACTTTGATGTCTTGGTGTTAGACTGGGTTTTGCTGGCAAAGCCCAGTTCGTAAAGTTTGATGTTCCGGAATAAAAAAAAACATCGATCACTCGATCAGCCACAATCAACTTGATCAAAAGATCACCAAACTGTGATGTCACGCTGTCGCACACAGACAAGCGGAGTCCAATCCAGTGCTGAAAAGATGATTATCAATATTTTCAATGAGCAATCAAACCAAAATTGAAAATTTTAGTCAAAAATTTCAATGTATGTTAACCCATTTGCTATAATTTTGTTCACCATGTCACGTCACAGTGCAGCACCCACGAAGAGTGAGATTTCTCTTGAACCAAGGTCACCAAGGATGGATTATACTTTTTGTCAATCCCATCTATGTCCCTACGCAGGTAAAATGATCGCAGTAAACATCTTAGAAGAGAACTTATGTGCAATGATCCCATTATTTTATCAAGTGACTGATTCCCAAGACGATTTCGGAGGTATTTCTCACAAAACGTTTTGGGATCATTGTACATTCTTGGAATCACCTGTTTTTCAACTAATCAACACTAAAAAGTTTCTTCAAAATCCATCATTGTTCAAGAGAATTATCACTTTTTGTGGAAGGCCTGTTATAACAAAAAAAGCAATGCAGAATTTGCTTACCTATCTTCTTTATGTGCTTTCCCCAATCCAACGACTTTGTCAATGCAACACCGAAGAATTAATGCTGGTTTTGGGTCACAGTTCAACCAACATTTCTGGTAAATACCCTTTTCATATCAATATTTACATTCTTTATTGTTTTATTCACCTTTCTGTGTCAGGTAAGCCCAGATATTTGTTTTGGTCTTGCAATTGTTTTTTTATGTCATCTTTTGCCTCTCTCTCATGCAGACGTTTTTGAGGATTATTCATCTGGAATTGCGGCAGCACAAAGTTTGCTCCATGCGTGCTGCAAGAAGAGGAAGGGAATGCTGCAGAAATGTATGCAACTCTGCATGCAAGTCCTAGTTGCTGCTGATCCAAATCCACGACAGAAGGACGGGGCACTGCACGTTATTGGAACTGTTGCAGACGTTCTGCTGAAGAAGGAAAATTACAAGGATCAGGTCGAAAACCTTCTCGTACAGTACGTCTTTCCAGAGGTTTCCAGTCCTTTCGGTCATCTAAGAGCAAGGGTAAGGATCTATCTCAGTGTGTCCATAACAGTTTTTTTACCTTTACCTTCTGACGTTGCTCCCGTCTTTTCATTTTGGCTTTAATGTTGTCAACTTCTCCACCTAAAATATTTCTGCAAGTGGAGAAGTGCAAATCCGAGGTTGCGGGTATAATTTTCTCCATCTTCGATGCTAAAAATTTTTCCTGCAACCTCTGGTTTTGTATCCTTATACCGTGTTTACATCTGAATTTTTAATGATCATTAAAAGGAAGCTCATTAATCGAAACGGTCGATTAATGATCATTTATTTTGACCCGTTTACATTTGCATTTTCGCCAAACATCATTAAAAAAACTGCGGATTGCGCTTGCTGTTCCCTTTGAAAATTTCGTTGCGAAACAGCAGCAGTGAAATATGAGCGTTCTTTTAGAACATTATTTCTAGTTTGGGGGTATAGCTCAGTGGTGGAGCATTCGACTGCAGACCAAGAGGACCCGGGTTCGATACGCAGACACTTCAAAAAATTTTCAGATTCCATAAAAAAGTATTTCGTTTTTGGTGGGTGTTCGAAGCTGTTCCGTCTTTTTCTTTTCTGGAATATGGTGTCCTTGAATCGCCAGCAACATTTCAGCAGCATGACTTGTCGAATTTGAGCTCCAGTGCTCAAGCGACCGCAAAACCACTAAACGTTTTGAACGCCATTAAAAATAAATTATGTTCGGAACATAATTAAAATAAATTATCTTTCTGATGACGTTCCCTTAATGATCATTAATTTTAGGTGTTCACATCTGAAATTAATGACAAAAACTGAAAAATAAATTATGTTCCGGAACGTCATTAATTCAAAAAATTGGAAAAAAGCATTTACACTTGCGATTTTGATGATCATTAACTTTTTAATGATAATTAAAAAACAGATGTAAACAGGGTATTAGGTTAGGATTCCTTAGTAGCCCATCATGCCTGAAACTCCTGGCCATGGAGTCTTTATTGTAAGGCCCCTTCTTCATGTCACATGGTTGGGTATTTTGTTGCCGCCATGAAGATTGAAATATACCACTACTCAAATTTGTTTTCAGACCACTTGTCTGACACAGCTTTTCCATCTTCATACATGGCAGCCCAAAAGTCTTTGGCCATGGTAAAAATTCAAGTAATGTGCTGTTTTTATCAAATTATTTTGTTGCTTCACAGTTCAGAATTACACTTACCGATTAAAGTGTTGATAGGTATCCGTGGTTAGATCAAGAAAAGTTTCAGGTCACAAATTTTTCTGAAAAAAAAAATGCAGAAAATTTACATTTTTGCTATGGCCAAAGACGTTTGGGCTACCCTGCAGCTTTGTACAGTTTATACAAGTACCAACATTGAATCATGGGAGTCAGTATTGTTTCTATGTCTGTACATGTCAGGTATCGTGGAATTTGCCTTCCTGGCCATGGTTCCATGTATTCTCTCATGGAGATGTACACCCACAGAGGAAATAATAACTCCCATGATCCAATGCAGGTGCTTATTTTTATGGAGTCATTATTGTTTCTGCAACTGTACACACAAATGATTTTTCATGTTTCTAAAGCAGGGTTTATGCAGTGGTGAATGCTTTAGTTTCTTCTTTTTGTTGGTAATTCACACACTTGGCCAGCTTTTGGCTGACATTCTGGATAACAATGCTGCTGCCAAGACTCCATCACTTCTTCTCTCCTGTTGTTCCTGTTGTTTGCAGGCATGCTGGATCATGCATTATTTTAGCGAAATAAAATTCAAGCAAGACGAGGTGCTTCAGGAGGTGGTACGTCTCTCCACAACCTGCCTCCTTCGTGATCAAGATCTGCCTGTCAAGGTTGAAGCAGCTATTGCCATTCAGATGCTGCTTGCAAATCAGAGCAAGGCTCAGAAATTCATCGAACCACACGTAAGATTTCGATGAGAAGAGAGATTCAAAGATTTTTTTGTTGCATAAATTGTTGGTTGATGGTGTTACCATGCATCGGGTATAACTTTTTATTTTTATCGCACAGTGTGTCTCTGAAGCTTCAAGGTATAAAAACAATCTACCCTCTATTTCTTGTCATTTTAGATAATCAAATTTTTAAAGACATTCCACCATTCCAGTTTTTGCGATGATTGTCCCAATCTTAAAGGATTTCTCTTTTCTGGTGCTGCGCTGCAACGCAAAACCATTCTTCTTCAGGATAACAGTTTTTTAATGGATTCATGGCCTCAAATGATGTTTTGTGCCCTTGTTCAAGTTGCAACTGCTTGCTGGTGGAAAAAAATTCATTTCATTCAGGAAAAAAATGCATGGAAAACAAAATTGATTATTCGCCCAAAAGTGTTTTGCACCCTCCAAAAATGTGCATACTTAGCGGAAAGCTTGCATTGCACCCTCCAATAATCTGCAGCCATATTTTGTAGAAAGTTTGCATTTCAGTGACACTTCAGCAAGACCTTTTCTTTTAACCATTTTTAGTCCTTTGTCGGATGCGAACCGTAGTCCCTTTTACCCACCATGTCCCATTTTGGCCCGGTTCCTTCCGTCACACATTTTCGGTTCGATTTAGTCCAATTTTGGACAGCATCCACCAAATGGGGCAGATCAATAGGAAGTCAGTGATGGCAAGAGTCAGGCAAGACTCGAGAGCACATTTTTTTATTTTCACGAAGTGGTTTGTGGGAGAGTTGTAATGCATGTATATGTAAAGCTGAAGAGAGTTGAGAGAAATTTCCATCACTAACCTGCTGCCATCATCAAATGAAATGCAATTCACTGATGCCGAGTTGAACCAACGGGGATCAAGCTTCGATCTCGGATCAAACTCTAATCCTGGATCAGCCAATGCTAAAACCCTATGCTTGGTCTCAGACAGTGTTTGATCCGAGATCAAAGCTTGATCCTTGCTGGTGCAATGTTGTGTTGCTGGGACAATGTTGTGAATAAGAGCTGAAGAGTAGTGAGAGAAATAAAAATTGCCAACCTGCGCCACTGTAAAACAAAAAGTAATTTCTCCGGCATCACGTGGGGGAACAAATGAGAGACGTTAGTGAAGAACACAACATTGTCTGTGGAAACTCAAGTAACAATAAAAAGTAAGCAGAAAATTTGCAGGACTGCTTTGCTTGTATTGTCAAAAAGACTTACTTATGCCATACAGCATGTGGCACAACTCGAAGCCGCTTAATCTTTCAGATGCTTTGATCTGGCAAAACAGATGCCTGATCTCCTGTTGAGCCACCACTCTGCGACCAATTGCAATCCCGCCTCAAAGTTGTGAAAATGGCAAAACATTGTGAAAATTGCAAAACTTAAAACATCCATACTCTAAATTAAGGTGAGGGGGTATTCACCCAATTGTAAATTAGTTGCAAATGGTTTAAGGAAGACTTATTTTTTAGCTTGAATTTTGCTGCTCAATTCTCTTTGTTTGCATTCATTTTTTGCACAGCCTGCGAAAGTGTTTCTTTTCTTTTTCTCTGCTAACAGATTCGTGAAATCACTCTTGAGCTCTTGAAGGTGATACGTGAGACTGAGAACGAAGATTTGACAGGTGTGATGCAGAAGATTGTCAGCACTTATTCGGAGGAACTTCTACCAATCATGGCTGAACTGTGTCAACACTTGGTTAGATTTCGAACGCCTTCGTGTTTCGCATTGGCCAGTAATTTTATGCAAGGTTATGATTTCATCAAGCTCAACAGGGTTTCGTAGTGCACTCTTTTCACCTTTTTAATTCCAATTAAAATCAGCTCCTTTGTCACCAAGTCCAGGACATGTGGTGCTCTGCTTCAGGACATGTGGTGCTCTGCTGACATGTTGATATGTGGTGCTCTGCTTTCCACTTCATAGATACCTGACACAAGCATGTGGATTGGCCGCCAAGTTCAGAGTGCCACGTAGGACGCTCTGCTCCGACAAAACTTATTACCCTGCTGCATGTTTGATCTATGTGTATGGAATGATAGGGTGCCAATGGTGGCGCTCTGGTCTTGGCGCCACTGCTCAAGCATTGCATCTGGTTTGTGCAATGCATCCATATGGGTGCCACATATGGCGCTCTGGACTGAATGAGGTTAATCTGTCATGTCTGGATGAAAATTGACCATAACATGAAAAAAAGTTCTTTCTAAGCTGGAGGAGTGCTTGATTTGACATCATTAATCGAGTTCCTCTCTTGGCATTTTCTCCTTTTGACCACTTCATGGTGAGACTTTTGACCATTTCCCTTTCATCATTCTCAATCACCGCAGATTACTAATGCTCAATCATCACCAATTTCTATGCCATAGGTACCGGTCGAAATGTCTCGCTATTCAGTGGCCAGAACAAGAAAAATGCCAATTAATCTATTTGGGATGTCAAGATGGTCACTGAATTTTGTGCAACCAGCAGTTGCGCAAAAGTGTCAAATTGCACAAATTTTTACAATTTGACATTTTTGCTTGTGAAATGTCAACCCAGCTGTTCA
>JASGXE010006050.1:0-23787 GCA_030068105.1 Sinentomon sp. SZTP_YWyxl | reverse complement strand
AAAAAAAAGTACCTACCATACGAATAATCAACTTTAGGATAGGTTAGGTTAGGTTGGGTTAATTTCGGTTTAAGTATTAATTTGGGCCTCGCAACACTTTTTAAACCTTCAGAAAGACCTTCTTAGACCTTTCGACCTTCAGAAAGACCTTAGACCACCAGGGCGAACCAAAAGTACATGCCGGTGGGGCAAGCGAACCACTCTGTTTCATGTTCCAAGAGACTCCGACCATTTGGGTTATGCCTCAGTCTCATACCAGAGGCACTTGGAACACGGTAAGGACGAGGTCGTGGCCAAACATCTCTTGGCGACCCGATAGCAGAAATCATTGTAGTGCCCCCAAGATTTTAAAATTGAAATTCTGTGTTTTCCAGGTGACCATGGATACCATGAAAAACAGACTATTTTGACCGGACTTTTGTGTGGCGACCCACTCTTTTAATATCTCAGTGAAATCAAGACCAACACAAATTGAGCTTTTTTGGATTTTTGGGGGGACGCTGCGTGAAAATTGGGGCTAGTAGGTTATTTACTCACGGAATGTTATATGTTTTGCCCGATACGTGATGATTACCCCAAATTGATGATTACCCTCCCCCATGATTACCCCAAAATGGGCCCATCTTGGGGGACTGGGGGGTTATTACATTGAAATGGGGGTCCGGAGCAAACTTTTTCACTGATTAAATTCGATTTGTTTTGCGGTCAGGAACATCTCCATGAATTTTGACGAAATGTTCTCGGGACACCCTGAAAATGAATGAACTTCACATTTACCATCAATATTGTAAGCGAGTCGGGCCAAACAGACATCAAGGCGCTAACGACCCCTGGTTGGAGCTTGAACTAACTGTATTAGGTCGTATTTGCTGAGTAAACTGAGAGCGGCTCGATCTGAAGGTGATGGAAGTAGCATTGGTCAGAACTGACCTTGCATTCCAAGAGACTGAGGGGAGATTGAGGTCACCAACAATAAGGATATTCTTTTGAAGTCAGAATAGAAAACGTTTACTTACAAAACGTAGAAAAATCAGTGCAAGTTGAGATCAGAAAGCTCGTGAGTCTAGGGCTTCAAATAGTCCACTGTCTGTTCTGGGGGACGATATATTGCGACCAGAAAGAAAATGAAAGAAGGGATTGCGATTTGGCAGAATAAAAACTCGTAAGATGCATTAGAATGGACAAGATTGCAGACGTATCTTGAGATGTGATGATCACGAGACCACCCCCATGACGGTTGTGGTCTCGCCTCACGGCATTACAGCCCAGAGGAAGGAACTCCCCATCAAGCATAGTATCGTCCATCCAACTTTTAGTGCAAACCACGATATCCAGAGATTGAATTTTGATCAGTGTGTGGAGTCTGAACTTTGTTGAGTAGACTTTGACAATTCAAGTTGAGAATCTTTAACAGATTCTAATCTTAATTGCAATTAATTATTCAATTAATTATTCTAATCTTAATCTTAATCTAATCTTAATTGCAGATTGAGGTTTTGTTTGCGAGCGTGTGGGATTGATGGATATTGGCTAGGGAGGAAGAAGGAGAGACGGAAAGGTTGAGGAGGAGTGAAGAGCCGTACACAATATCTGCAGAAAGATCGATTGCTTTATCAGCCACATTTACTCGTAATGATGGTGGGTTCGGTATGCGAGGATGCTCGAGAGTCAGTAAAGGTGCAAGAATGGGACTGATCTTGTGGACAATTTCTTGGGTCTGGATCGGTTTGCAGGTGGGAGAACAATGGTTTCACTGAGGCCACTGTTTCAGTGAAGGGAGTCCTAGGAGGGCTGGTTGGGCCGTCCCTGCATTGCAACGAGTTGAATGCAGGGACAGAGAGGACCGGAAATCAAAGGGGGTCAATGGAGTACGTTCGCATTGGTCTTGCGAGGTTGGATACAGTGGGGGTGAGGTTGAATTTTGGCGAACGGAAAGGTTTGGTTGTGAGGATGAAGAAGCCATGATGCCATTGATTGTGAGGATGAAGTAGCCATGGGAGAAGGAAGTGGCGAAGAAGCCGTAAACTCGATTAGATTGCCGGAAGCAGAGATCGGAATCATGGGATTTAAAGGTGCCAGGTCAGCTTCGAGACCAGGAATCCTCGTTAGAAGGTGCGACAGCTTTTGCTCTTATCAATGCAATTGTGGCACCCCCAATGGTACAGTCTGGTATTGACTGGAATTTTGAGACACTTGAGATGTTATCAGTCCTCGCACACTTGGCACATGACCATCTGACTTTCAGGGTTGTTGTTGCCATCACGGTCAAAGTGGCAACAGTGTTCAAAGCACCATTAGGCCTCTGAAGCCATTTACAAATTCACACGTATGAAGAAAGCTGCTGACGAATGGTGCTGGGCAGGTACAAAAATTTAAGGAACGGGTGAATTCTTTAGTCTGTAGTCGTGTCGCTTGCTTGCCATTGTAGGGAGGCCGAGGTCCTTAAGGAGTGCTGAGATTTAGATTGTCCGGATATTTCTGAAAATAAGAAATCAAACCAAATGAAGAAATGCCAAATGTGTGATTTCCTGACGGATATTTAGATGTCTTCAAGACTCGATATTTCTGAAAATAAGAAAGCAAAGCCATGTTGACTGAACAATTTAATATTTTCCCTCATCCATGGGATAAGAGAGAGACCGGGAAGTTGGAGAGGTACCCTGGACAATTCTAACGATTATCCAAATATTGATGGTTGGTTTTTGAATTTTTCAGCTCAGTGGTTGTTGCCAATTTTCAAACTTGGTCTTGGTTCTTGATTTGCCAGCTCCAACTAGTTGGTTGTTGGTTCTCGATTATTCAACTGATTTTGTTCTTTGTTCTCGACTTGCCAACTTGGTTTGGCTCTTGAATTTCTAACTTACTTAGGCATTGCCTGGGTAGATCGGATAAACATTGCCTCGCTGGCCAGGAGTTTGCCTGGAGTCAGAATTCTTCCTGCTCCACCATATCTCTTGTCTTTTACATTTTGCTGGCCCTCTTCCGATCAACTTCGAGTTGAACTCGTGCTTTTAGTTGAATTACCCGAGCCACTTTTATTTTATTATCCCTGTTGGATGCGAAAATGGGTCTGCCCATGCCTGATAAAATCCCATGAACAATTATTGAGAAAATTAATTGACATAAATGGTGCTTCTACACGAAGTAATGACGGACAATTGAACTCAATGCTGTAGAAATCAAAGTCCATGAGCAAAGTCAAAACAGCAGTGATGGATCATAAACGGGGCAACTCTCTCATGTTAGCCGCATCCAATTTAAAAGCAACGTTCAGAGTCAAAAAGAAATATAAATACCAAACGTCACTGAAACAACCATATGAAAAGGAGCAAAGATTGGCTAAAGGAACTAGCTACTCACACGACTAAATGCTACAACTCCTCTTCTCATATGCTACGCCATTGTGATGCCAGGGATGCCAAGCTACCTGTTTAATGGATGAGGAAGCAGTCAGCGCATTCCTGTTTTCATCACATTTACCGTGTTTATGTTGATACCGCCATGTTTTTCTTTTCTACGGTGGATGGTTATACCAGGGCAGCCAGAAATTTAAATTATGCTTTGCCTACTGTGAAAACGAATTATGCACTGCATGGCTTGGAGTATGTTGGATTAGAAGCGTGGAATGGTCTCCCGCTAATATCCGTCTGGCGAAGTCAAGGAAAGAGTTCAGAATTCAGGTGAAGGAATTACAGGAAGTGATGGATTCTTCATTATTTATTCCAGATTCTTCTATCATGCTGACCTCTTATGGAGTTTTCCGAGTCCAGGTATTTCTGAAAAAAGAAAACCAGAGCCATATGAATAGAGCACGCACAAAAATGGTGGTAATTCTTTGAAAATTTCGCTCAAAAGCCAAAACATTTCGTGATTTGGCGATGGAAAAAAAGTCTAGAACCTGTCGAAAATGCCATGTTTCAATTTACACCTTAGAATGGAACATACCGATGGCCACATGTCTATGTGCAAATTAGAATAAAAGGTGTAGAACTACCACATGTAGTTCATCTGGAAATGCAATCTAAATTTGCATTTTAAGCAAGGGTTTCAGTTTTCTTTCGCTACTCCTGGTTTTTTAATCTGTCCGCCTTTTGCAAACACAAGTCAAGGCAAAGTATTGAAATATAAGGGCTTTACCTTTCAAGGTGTCTGGTCAAAAGTCAGTGACAGGAGGGATAGGAAATTAATGTGCTCCAGGTGCAGCAGTTTGAACCAGTTCTTACATAAAAAAAATTGAACCTGTGCAGCAGTTGTCTGGTGGCAGCGGACAGAAGCTTGGTGGCAGAGCTGGTGGCAGCGGACAGAAGCTTGGTGGCAGAGCTTCGCGAATTATTTGTAAAAGAAGGTCTCTTGAAGGGCTCTCTTCCAAATCTTCGTTTTTTTGCACCCGCAGCTTCTTTCGGGGGCTGCAAGGAGGGGGTTTTTTGTCTGGTCCGAAAGGACTGGGTTTTCCCACTCCCTCCAGGGCGACGCTATATGCGATCGAACAACCCTGGTTCCCAGCTTCTGCTGGTACAAATCAACAAAAAAAAAGTTTAAACCTCCAACGAATGTCCGGTTGTTTTAGGTACACTTGGTGCCAGCAGGTCTGCAACAGTGAATTGTGATTCTTGAAAAAGGGAAAAAGTGCAGCGGTTTCGCATGTTATCCTGCAAACAGGATGCATTTCGCGGGAACCGGCGAAATTCGCGGTAATTTCGAAATTTTGCAGAAAATCGCGAATTCACAATTGTTGGAATTGCTTTTCAATTGACTGAAATGGCAAAGAAATCACAAAAGACGATTGAAACTGCTGATTTTGTTTTCTCGGTGCCAATTCCTTATCACCATTTTCAGTGTGCTCTACATATGAAGATGTGCAAAATGCGTGATTTCCTGGCTGATATTTCAACTTCCGACATGACACAAATATTTTTAGACTGCCACAAGCACTGGAAACAGCGAAATAAACTGGACAATTCTAACTATTTTCCAAACATTGATTGTTGGATCTTAATTTTTCAGCTCAGTGGTTGTTGCCAATTTTCCAACTTGGTTCTTGATTTGCCAGGTCTAATTAGTTGGTTGTTGGTTCTCGATCGGATTATTCAACTCGACTTTGTTCTTCGTTCTCGACTTACCAACTTGGTTTAGCTCTTGAATTTCTAACTTGGTTGACAGGCTACAACTTTCCAAATTTCTTGTTGGATTCTGATTTTCAATCATAGTTTGATTTCGCGCAAAGACCCACTTTCAATAATGGACTCGCAAAAAGAGTCCCAACTTCGGTTTTCCAATTAGATTCAGAATAAATTTCATCACCAATTTCAGCTTTTCTTTTGCCTCTTGCGCCTCTCTTTATTTCTAACATCAGTCTCAGACTGGTAAGTAGATCAATCTACTACGTTTTCCAATGATGTTCCTGGCACAAATGACTATTGGTACGAAACTTTCGAAAAAAGAAAAGACCACAAATGATTTCGTAAGACAAAACGTTTCATTTTTCATGATGTAACAGGCTGCTGCTTTTTGTGTGAAATCTTTTCCATTAAATCCTTTTGTTGTCAAAAAATCAGAATTACAAGAAATATAAATCTCTTATCTTTTGGAATTAGAATGGGTAAATTTACTCATCGATCACCAAAATCGTCAAAAAATTGGAAAATTTATTGGAAAATTTGAATATTTCAGATGGCGCTTCTCTCCCCAATCAGACTCTCCTCCACTTGTTTTGAAAAGGACATTTTGCACAAATGAACATGAAGAAACAGAACAAAAAGTGCTTTTTTACGGATTGGGAACTGGGGCATTGGATATTGGATACACCCAGAAAAGCTGTGAAGGTGAACATCTTGAAAATCACTCTTCAATGGTTTGCTTTTGGTGTTAACACAAATAAAAAAACAATGAATGGTTTTGAAACTCGCAGAAGGCATGTTTATGCTGATACTGGTTTCTGATCCAGCATCAAAAACCAGTATCAGCATAAAAAACAAGGTTATGAAAATAACATCACAAATAAGAAGGAATGTATTGAATTTTGATTTGATTTGATTTCCGCCATGCAATACTCATGGCCGCAGCCGACCTGCGTTAAGGAGTATTGTGGTGACATAAAGCATGCAACAAATAACCCCTTTCAGGTTTACCGATGGCTGGCAACTCCAAAAGAGGGGGACGAGAGAAGACAGCACAAAAACGGCACAAGGATAACACAAACAGAAGGTTGTGGTCATCTTGGTCGGGAGAATCGGTTTGTCGTCAGACGGCCGATCTCCCTTACAGGGTGCAGGACGTGAACCTGCAACCAAGGCGCACCCCAGAAGGAATGTATTGAATTTTGAAATGAAAAAAAAGGTGAAACGCAGGATATTCAGTTGACAAAAACAAAGTCAAGCAAGGGTGTTTTGTTACAAAGGAAAGAGGGAAAAAGCAGATGGGCCAGCCTGACCAAAAAAAGATGATTGATGACCAAGCTCTCAAACAGGTTTCCGTGACGTTGGTTCAAAATAAAACCAACAAAACAAAACTAGCAATGTGGGAAAACGAGAGTTTGTATGTCGGGTGCATCCAATAAAAAATTAGAATCTGATTTCTGTACCTATCTTAAAGGCTGAAATCTCTTCTTTCATAATTTTCAAACCATTTGTCTCGATTACTTTTTGAGCAGAATCACATTTTCCAAGGCCTTTTCACCAAAAATTAACTCCCTAGAGCTGAATAGTTATTTTCATTATACGATTCGTATTTACCCAATTACCTGCCGAACTGGGCAGTGCCGATGTGAGTTTTCTGACATCATCAGCTGACTTTCTACACAACTTTTACATGCGGGCATGCATATTTTCAACTTTATCCTGCCATCATCAATGAAGTCATGACCATCGAAAAATCAAACTCGTCGGGATTTGGTGCCATCCCTTGGGCCCCTCCACATTTCATTTCTGCATGACCCATTTCAACAATTTTTTTCACAAACTCAGCCATATTCACATCGACTTACATCCAACATTTCACTTGAGTGCCAGCCCAAGTGTGAATTTGGTCTTGAGCAAATTCACATGGATCAAAAAATACTTGAGTCATGTCATGGCATCCGATCGTCTTGGGACTCCCATGGCGATTCTCAAGTGTATTTGGAAATCGAAAAATCCGCTTGGGCCACAAGCAAAGTCACAGAGTTACTCTTCTTTTGGACTTGAGTGTGACTCAAGTCACTATTGTGATAGACTTGGGGTCCTGCTGTATCTTCTTCTTTGGGTTTTAAGATAATCTGTGGCGCTTGCTGATTGTCCTCTCTGTTTGAGGTGTTTACCATTGATCTTCGATTCTATTGTTTTGTGTCAAAAAACCATCTATCAGCAAGATTTGCTCGCACAGCTTCTGGATGTGGTGCAGTCACCCAATGAGGCCACTTGCACCACCAACCTCGAAGCGAGATCCTTTTGGCCTGTGGTCGAACATTTCGTTTGACCGTCGTTTTCATAGAGAGTCTTTGTGCCGAATGTGATCCATACATGCCACAATCGATTAAAGACAACCTCATTTCACTGAATTTGCATGTCCTGGTATGCTGCCGCATGTTTGACGGGTTTCATCAGCTCATGTTTTAACAGGTTTCGCCGGTTGCCGCTGAAATCATTGAAGAATTTGTCCGGATGCTCGGGTTGGCCGCATTGGTGGAACCTTACAGTTTCCAAAATGTGCAATTATCCTCCCGAGATCTTCATCAAGTGTTTCAGCTTTGCTGAAAGTTTCAGCAAAAAATCTTTGAATGTGCAATCTGTCTGTGATTTGTCAATGAGGATCCACTGGGTGGCTCAACTGACCTTCAATTTTCTGACAACCGGACACGATTCAAGCATGTGTGTCAAGTTGATTTGATCAAATCCTGCCGACTTTTTTTTGGATTCTCTCAAGTGGGAAATCTTGTTTTTCGACAAAAGAATCAACTTTGCCCAATCCATTCTCGTTTTGTAAATTTACTTGAAGCACAGAAACATCTTGGCAAATCGAGCAGAAACGAATCGACTTAACCAAGGCCCACTTCAAGTCTGGTTTGTGAATTTGGCTGGCTGTCACACAATTTGCGTTGTAATCGATTAGGTTAAGGCCCATCCCCTATCATTAATCGCTACCCGTCTTTTGGGCAAATCTCCATGCCCTGGCTCAGTGTTGATGATGGTCAGGAAATTTGAAATTGCGATTTTTTCTCGCAATTCGAGGGATGACTATGTTTTCACTTCTGGCCAGCCTTCTCGTGCAACCACTTACGAAGAGGAACTGGTGCAAAGTTTTTAACGGTCTGGTTGGGCTCGAGATGCACATTTTGGTTCATATGAGCAGCAGTCAGTTGTACAAACATCTGATTACAGATTGAAAAAAAATCCAAAAAATGCCAGGTACTTCACCTTCTCAACTAATATTTGTGACAAAAAGTGTTCAGGAGTGGATCTGAAACAAACAAAAATGATGAATGCACTTTGTCTGTGGTCCACTGAAGAGTGACGAAACTTCATATCTTCGGTGAGAGCAAATGAAACAAAAAACACGTATTTTTTTTCTTCATGGGCCTGTGTTTTTGAGAGATCACCATCGTTGTTTTGATTTGATTTGCGCCTGGACTTTTGTCCTTGCAATTTAAGTTATTTGATTTGATTTGATTTGCATGTAAGACTCGGTTTGTTTAGGTAAGTTGTTGGTGAATTTTGCTGCCAGTTGGCGATTTAAAATTAATATGTGGAACTTGTGTTGTCCTAACAATGGCTGTTGGCAATAATAGCTAAAGCGGCTTTCCCACAAGTGTCAAAAACTTGTCGCCCACCGACAAAACTATTTTGCTGAGAATTTTGTGAAATGTGATATTTTGCTGCATCGCTTTGCTACCAGGGCTTTACCCCCACCCCCGCAACGAGTGGCGGGAAAAGCACACTACTTATTTACTTGTTGTCTAAGTGAAGGGAACAAATGCTTACCTGTTGTACAATTTCGACAAAATCTAAGTTTTGGTACTCGGCTTCCATATTATCACAAAATTCTAGAATAAAAAAACTTCCGACCAGTGGCGTACGGAATGACGTGAATCCTGAAATAAAGAAATGAAGCCACAATGCACAAACAACAAGGATCATGTTGTTAACATAGCTATCGCGGGAGGGTGTTTTATCAGTCGAAAAGAGCTGGAGGGGTTGAGTGTTCTCCGGGGTGGGGTCCTCCAGCGATCCGAGTTCTTTGGACGGAATTTTCGTTGATCACGAGAAAAGCTGAAGCCGAGTTTTTGGTTTAACAAAGATGCGATAATTTTACTGTCAACTTATGAATGAGAACTGTGATCAACACTTCTCAAAGGAAGAATGAAAACTGATCAACCAACTGACACAATCAAAGATCAATAATGTTCATCGCTCGATATTGCCCTGTAAGTGCGCTACCAGCAAGTAAGCGATGTCGTACGTGCTGCGGTTAAAACTTTCGAGCAAGGCCCTACGATTCGGCCTTGAGAATTTTCCTTGCTGCGTCTTTCTTCATAGCGGTTTCTCGAGCGAATGCCACTGATCTTTGAGAAAATTTTCAATTCAAAATAAGACCACAAACCCCTACCGACGCCTATGGAATGTTCTCGCAACCACTGGGTTTTCCAATTCCACAAACATGCGTTTGCAATTGAAAGGAAATTGACTTGCAAAATTAGCGAAAAGTCAAAAAGAATGTTTAAAAACGCGACCTGTATGACCAACCTCCGGCAGAATTAATGCGGTTCAGGTGTGTTGAGGTTATGAAACGATACGTGAGTACATTTTGCAACACGAATAACAAAGAGGAATATATACGCAGAAACAGCAGAAGGTCAAAGTCTCTGGCGGAAAGTGTGACAGGCGGCAAGTTTGGCGATGCCACATTGATTACCAACCAACCAGCGCTTACACTTGCGTCAGACAATACAAATGAAATGAATATCAGATTTCATTTTTTTCGAATACAATCCAAGGCAATGATGTTCTTTGATGCTGCTCCGTGATATCCACGGCCCCCGGATGAGGATGCTCCTGCATCCTAAAATCACATCACCGAGCACAAAGGAATAATATACAAATGCAAATAATCAATAATGGAGAGTTCTAAAAATGTGTGCAAAATGTGTGGATAATTGACGCGTAGATCCCAGAGGCATGAATCCGATGATCAATTCCGACGAACAAAAAAAAAACGCCAGTTCGGAACCCTGAACTCGACCGACGGTGAAATTCCTCATAGTGAAATGAAGGTGCCAGATGAAACAGAGGGGCGAAGTCGAAGCGATCGAAGAGAAGTTGCCGATGTTGCCGGATAATAGTGACATCCGATCCACAGAAATCCGAAGGATCCGAAAGGAATGAGGGTCCTATCAGAAAGCCGGAACATGATCAGAGTCCCGCAACGATGAGCCCGCCCGGTGCAAGTCCGGTTCAGCTTCAACTTCGAAATTCCGTATTGAAGGTCTAGTCACGTGGGAATAGCGAGCCAACATGATGTCTCCCGACAAGCATGGACGAGCATACAGGCAGCGCATAAAGGAGGGCGCTCGGAATGTGCCTGTGTGAAAAGGCCACATGAAAGGACAGCAAGGTTAGCAAAATCAACCACAGCAGTGAGAATCCCGAAGTCCATAGTTGAATATCATAATGCATGAATGATGGAGGGTCAGCAAGATCGGTTGCAGGGAAAAGGCCGACAAATTGAAAACCCGGACTTCCGTAGTCCGTTGGAATTCAGCACATGATGTAGGCTCGCATATAGTGGACTATGTATTAAGCCTTCGTTGATCATCAGAATTGAGTCGAGATGGCGTGACCAGACGAAGGGGATAACGTGAACTGCACCAGGTGTGAGCGAGGTCGAAACACCACACGGGAAGGGTGCATGCACAAACTTCGGAGATCCGACCGAAGAAGGTTCCAGATGAATTGAAAAATTGCAGGGAAGAGTGACATAGGACGAACCAATGCTGGGGAACTGAAGAAAAGTCTGTGTTGGAAGATGCGTGCAGATGACCTGGATCGGGGAACGGCAGTGTACAATGGAATAGTCGCCTCAGCGACCTGAATAACTCGCTCCTTCGAATCTTGACTGCAAGCGACAGGACAAACGCGAACACTTCTTGGAGAGAAGGTTGGCTAAAGAGATGACGAATGCAGGTCGTGGCAGCATGATCATCAGACTGGAGATTGGGCACTGGGCATAAACCAGAACCAGGGAAACAGCGGTGAAGATGTCGATCTCTAAGAACGATCTCTAAGATCCTTTGTAAAAGGGCCAGTGAAACTGAATGGAGAGTCGCATAATTCACTCGCATAATTCCCGGCGTATTAACGATTAAATTGCTACATCCCTTGTTTGTTTGCCTTTCTCCAATTCTCCAATTTCTTTTTCTTTGTTTTCTATGATATCACGTTCTAGAATTTCGGTGCATGGTGTATCTTGGTAACCCAGCCTGCTAAGGCCGTCAACAACCGCCATAAAGTTTGATTCACCTGCTTTGTGTACCGTTTCAAATGTGAATTCAGAAAAGAACAAAATTTGCCTCGCTTGTTTGGCACTCACATGCTCTTGTTTCATTAAGCTGGCCAATGCGCTGGAATCTGTATAGACCTTAAAAGGGTGTGATATCAGATAGAACCTGAAACTCTTCAAGGCCGACTGAAAACTAAAAATTTCGAGGGCTCTTATGTGTAACTTCCGTTCCGAATCTGTAAGTTTTCTTGAACAAAAACAAATTACGAGGTGCATTACAAAAGCCTTTGACGTTTCCTTCTTGAAGCAAAACTACATGAGATAAACCTTTGAAACTTTGTCACTTTGTAATCGGATGCTTTCGCTGTAAATGTGCCAAATTTCAGCAAGTTTGCTTCGTTTTGGCCAACATTTCCGTGGAGGTCGTTGTGGGCACTGGGTGAAATTGATGAATTTTTTCAATTGTCGAGCAAAAACGGTCAATTTTCGCACAATGAAGCATGAAAATCCCGATGCAATTTCACCACAATTCAAGGGTGTCTTCAGTGATTCTGTCCTGTCTAAAAATGGTGTCAGAATTTGGGTCCTTCCACTAAACGGAGATCGGGAGGCTGCCAAAGATGTTGAATGCTCATTCTGACCTGCAGCAGCAGTTTCCGAGGTCAGAATGAGCGTTCGACATCTTTGGCAGCCTCCCTACCTCCGTTTAGTGGACGGACCCAAATTCTGACACCATTTTTAGACAGGACAGAATCACTGAAGACACCCTGGAATTGTGGCGAAATTGCATCGGGATTTTCATGCTTCATTGTGCGAAAATTGACCGTTTTTGCTCGACAATTGAAAAAATTCATCAATTTCACCCAGTGCCCACAACGACCTCCACGGAAATGTTGGCCAAAACGAAGCAAACAGTGCAAACTTGCTGAAATTTGGCATATTTACAGCGAAAGCATCCGATTACAAAGTGACAAAGTTTCAAAGGTTTATCTCATGTAGTTTTGCTTCAAGAAGGTAACGTCAAAGACTTTTGAAATGCACCTCGTACATGTTCTCGGCCATCAATCTTTTGTGTCAGACACGTGCCTATCCAAATCAAAGAGTCATCACAATTTTGAAAGTACTGTCCTTCAGGTATGGCTGAAATAAAGCCAGGACAGGTGGTTCTGTCAACCTTCATTTCAACTCCTGGAAGGCTTCTTCCTGAGATTCCCCCCAATGGAATTTCATTCCTTGTTTCAATAACGGACTTGTTGGACTCCCAAATTTAGCAAACCCTTCAATGAATCGGCGGAAGAATGACAGAACACCTTAGGTCATCCGAACTTCCTTCAAGTTCTTTGGCGAACGTAATTTTGAAATTGCCTCTAATTTTTTTTCCGAAATCATCACTTTGCCATCTTGCACAGCATGACCCAAAAATTCATGACGCTTCGCCAAAAATTTGCATTTTTTAAACCTATTGAAAAGTTTGCCTTCCTCAATGCTTCAAATACCAGTTTCGAATTATCCAGCACTTCCACTACACTGCGGCCACCCACCACAAGGTCGTCAGCGTAGAGACTGTGGGCTCGCCTTGGAACGGATCTCAAGGCTGCGGAAACAGCGGCCATGAATAAAATGCCACTATTTTTTAATCCCATAGGTAAAACGTTGAAAGAAAACGTTTCTGTGTCGGTTGAAAAACTCAAAATGTGGCGATCTGCAGGACGGACGCCAACTTGCCAGTAGGCCTTACTCAAATCAATGGAAATGTACAGGGTGGCACCGGAAAGTCTGTTGATACATTCGTAAATGTTTGGTAGGACAGTTTGTAAATCCATTAATTTTGCATTCAATTTCCTGAAATCTTGTACCAAAAGGTCTTCCTTTCCTTGTGCTTTCACTAAAATCGAGGGTGCACTGTATGCTGAGTACGGCAAATTGTTCACCAACCCCGCATCCCTCATGTCCTGAACAATTTTATCTATTTTTCGTAAACACCTTGTGAAGACCTGTACATCCTGCATCTTACAGGGGTTGGGTCCTTTAACAAAATGTCCGCTTCAAAAACTTTTTTAAGCCTCCCTTTCACCTGGCTATGCGCTCGGATCAATATTGGCTTCTTCCACGTTAAAACTTGCCGCTCTGCATTGCCTTTTGTGCTCTTGAGTTTTTTTGGAAAACTTGACATTTTCCATCAACATGAACACAGGGGAACGAGTCATCTTCGGAGTCTCCATTTACGTACAAGGAAACAATGGGAAGTTGAAGGGCCAGAGGTTGTGCAATTATCTGAAGCATGTACCTGCGCCTTAACCCTTTTGGTCCTCTTTTGGGTACCCTTTTCTGTGGAAGAGAATGACTCTGATGACAAATCTGAAAAGGTGGATTCTGAATCTGACTGAACTTCGACCTGCATGGTCCTCGCCGTTTCTGTAATTTCTTTCGTATCGACGTGTTGGGAGGGAACACAGTTTTCGCAAGCATTGTTACTAGTCACTACCGGATTCTGTGGGTATCTAGTGCATCAAGTGGCGGGCCTCATTTCACCTAAAATAGCTCCCTTTCGCAGATGAATTTCTCGACCACCGACGGTCCGAACCAGTTAGATCAAGGTCAGACAATAATGGATTTATAACCCGTTCAAATCCGGCCTATTCTTGCGAAGGGGCAAAACAAAAGAGACGGTATTGACAATAAACTTGCTTTTTACTTCCAAAAATGGGCAAATGACTGACGATTTTGCTGGAAAATCAGATGTTTCCATGCTGGAGGTAAAAGATGGGAATTTGCTCTGAACTGTCTCCACAAGTTGCTTTCTGTGACGCATTCCTGTGTTTATGCACATTGTTTGCTATTGAATAAGCTACGATTTAGCCATTTATTTTGTTTCTGATGTCAATGTACATTCTTCTTACCGACATGGAGAACGACATTGCTCCTGGGAATTGGAGTGTGATTTTGCTCCTTTTGAAATTCCACTCCACAACGTTTTCAAAAAATTGAGTGCCCATCAAAATTAGTATTGTTGAATTTGCCACCACATAAAATGGCTGTTGAGAAGTATAAACACCGAATTTTATTGGCACTTCCACACAAGCTTCAAGAATTATTATTCCCTTTTTTGTCCACTGTATTAATTTTTATTGGCATGGTTTGTCGTAAATTTAAGCCTTTTGTGTGCCTTTCGTCTATCAAATTTATCGATGAAGCTGAATCGAGTATAAGATCCAATTTTGTCCTTTTACTTCAACCCTCTCGCCCTAGGTGAAAATGAATGGTTTATCGGATTTTGTAGAACTGCCGGGTGCAAAATTTGTCGGAACACACGATACCGCTACCATGAACATTAAAATCTAGATTCAACCTGGGTGAGAGCGAAATTAGTTTTTTGAATTTCTGTTCGATTGGAAATTTGAACGATTGGTGTTTCCATAGTTGTTGCCATGACCATAATTTCCGTTGTTATAATAACTGTCATACCTCCCACTGTTGCTGTAACTTTCATTGAAATTCCCATGTCTGTTGTGTCCTCTCTGCAAATTCTCATTTCCGTAATTATTCCTGCCACAACAATTTCTGTCATAGTTACCATTGTTGAAGTTGCCCTGTCGAATGTTTCGATTCACGTGCGCATATCCAAACCAAGTGTTATAAATTTGATTGTTAGGGCCACGACTGCCAGCGTAATGGCTGTCTTGTTCCTGCTGTCTTGCATGATCGATTTTGAGTGCGAAACCCCTGTGAAATTGCCCCATCCCAGTAAATTTGGCCTCCATGGGTTCCTTGAGCGGTGTAAATCGATCCACAACCTTCTGCTGCTGTGACCGGCCTTGCGATTGTTTTGGTACTGTCCTCTCTCGTTGAAATGCCCTCCGTTTGGAGTCGGGCCCTCCAACATGCCCTGCGTTCGGTCATGATTCCAGACTGGAGAGGCTTCTGTAAAGCGTGAGGGGCAATCCCTTGCGAAATGCTCAGGTGAACCACAGGAGAAACACGCAGAATTAGACGATGGACTCTGCGTAACTAAGCATTGACCAGTGTGGTCAGAGTTCAAAAATGATGCCTCTGAGGAACCCCTTTCGTCTGAGGAAAGTAAATTTCTGGGTTTTAATTCTTGTACAGAGTTTCGAAGCTCTACAACACTCTGGCAAAGTGATTGCAATATTTCCGAACCTTCTCCTTGTACGAGATTTACTGAATGTGAATTCTGATTTGAGGAATTTTGACTTGTAATATTTTGATTCCCGCCAGGAGAAATGTTCAATGCTCTACCCACGTTCACAACAGCTTCTCTCAGTTCAGTTAAAGTTACCGGGTGCCCAATTAGGAGATGGACTCGAAAAGCAGGGTCAATGCCTCCAACGATACGATTTACCTTTTCCAATTCACTGACTGCTCTGTTTACGTGCAGATATTTCGCCAAAAGGGCATAATAAAAATCAAACGGTGTTTGATCCGGTTTTTGCTGACTGTGCAATATTTCCATCTCAATATCATTGGACTGGTCAGGGTCTTTGAATGCATTAACAAACATTTTACCAATTCTCTCCAGCTAAGCCTTTTTTCCGCTACGTACGATCTCGTCCTTTAGTATGCGGTACCAATGGTTCGCCGATTTTAAGAGCAACGAAGGAAATAAATCCAGCTTTCTTTCGTCTGAAAGTCTATGCATGCCTGCTATTTGTCCGGATCTCTCAAGGAACGCGCTGGCTGATATATTGTATATTGCCATGCGGCTAGAATTTTCCGAAATCAGTAAGGGATGGAAGCAAATTAACCAAATACTCGAAAGTTTCGTTCCTGCTTCCTATGTTTTCACCTTGCCTGCTCCTCGTCGGTTGCTGTGCCTGAGCCTGCACATATTGTCCTTGGTTTGAACTTGGAGTTCCCGCTGTCTTAGTTTGCTGGTTTAGCCCTTGCGATGTGGCAGGTCGACTCGATTGATCCGATGCCTCAGGTTGTTGCATTGTCCTAGCCTCGTTTTTCTTCCTAGAATGGATATCCAGATTCTGCAAATCAACTTCACTTAAATCAGGCCGCAATTTTTGCAAGAGGTTTGACGTCCTAACTTCACTGTCACTAGCCATTCATTTTCTTATCGTTAAATATGGAGCAATGCACTTACTCGAAGATTTCTCCTGAAATATCACTGACTGGATTTCACTTCGAGGCTTCAACAGAAGTCTGTTGAAGCCTCGGCAAAACTCCGAGAATCCGATTCTGATACTGCCATAAACTTCCGCTTGGATCCAAGTCGCCCTATCCAATGACGTCACCGTCTAATTTTCACAAAACCTCCATATCGCGGGAGGGTGTTTTATCAGTCGAAAAGAGCTGGAGGGGTGGAGTGTTCTCCGGGGTGGGGTCCTCCAGCGATCCGAGTTCTTTGGACGGAATTTTCGATGATCACGAGAAAAGCTGAAGCCGAGTTTTTGGTTTAACAAAGATGCGAAAATATTGCTGTCAACTGATGAATGAGAACTGTGATCAACACTTATCAAAGGAAGAATGAAAACTGATCAACCAACTGACACAATCAAAGATCAATGTTCATCGCTCGATATTGTCCTGTAAGTGCGTGACCAGCAAGTAAGCGATGTCGTACGTGCTGCGGTTAAAACTTTCGAGCAAGGCCCTACGATTCGGCCTTGAGAATTTTCCTTGCTGCGTCTTTCTTCGTTGGGGTTTCTCGAATTAATGCCACTGATCTTTGAGAAAATTTTCAATTCAAAATAAGACGACAAACCCCAACCGACGCCCCATGGAATGTTCTCGCAACCACTGGGTTTTCCAATGCCACAATCAAGCATTCGCAATTGAAAGGAAATTGACTTGCAAAATTAGCGAAAAGTCAAAAAGAATGTTTAAAAACGCTATCTGTATGACCAACCTCCGGCAGAATTAATGCGGTTCAGGAGTGTTGGGGTCACAAAACTCTTCATGAGTACATTTTGCAACACGAATAACAAAGAGGAATATATATGCAGAAACAACGGAAGGTCAACTGTCAAAGTCTGGCGGAAAGTGTGACAGGCGAGTTTGGCGATGCCACGTTGATGTTACTTACCACGTATATACCAACCATCCAGCACTTACACTTGCGTCAGACTCTACATACGTATATTTCCATGCGAATATCAAATTATACATTTTCTACGAATACCGTATATTTTACTTCATGGGCCTGCGTTTTCTCGAGATCACCATCGTTGTTTTGTGTTGATTTGCGCCTGGACTCTTCTCCTTGCAAATTAAGTTATTTGATTTGATTTGCGTGTAAGACTCTGTTAGGTTAGGTAAGTTGTTGGTGAATTTTGCTGCCAGTTGGCGATTTAAAATCCGTATGTGGAACTTGTGTTGTCCTAACAATGGCTGTTGACAATAATCGCTAAAGCGGCTTTCTCACAAGTGCAAAAACCTGTCGCCCACCGACAAAACTATTTTGCTGAGAATTTTGTGAAATGTGATATTTTGCTGCACGTTTGCACCCTTTACCCCCACCCCGCAACGAGTGGCGGGAAAAGCACACTACTTATTTACTTGTTGTCTAAGTGAAGGGAACAAATGCTTACCTGTTGTACAATTTCGACAAAATCTAAGTTTTGGTACTCGGCTTCCATATTATCACAAACTTCCAGAATAAAAAAACTTCCGATCAGTGGCGTACGGAATGATGTGAAGTCTGAAATAAATAAATGAGGCCACAATGCACAAACAACACAGGATCATATTGTTATCATAGCCAACATTATCATCAGTTTACCAAATTAAGAAAGAGTTTTCTGGAAACACCTTTCTTGCAGTGGCTCAGAAATGTGGGAGCATTTGAAAGTTTGGGCAAAAGATTTTGCATTGTTAACAGTTTTCGATTTAGAATGCATTCAAGAACCATTTTCCTCCAACACATCGTTCCTAATCTTTTTGATTTGACAATTTTTTTGACAGGGCAGAAGTATCAGTTTCAATCGCCGGACAACATTGCTGCATATAATTGCTAATATCATTCTGCATGTTAAGGTACTTGCTTCTTTGCAAACAGGAAGGGTCTAACTGGACAGGTCTAGTGCGACCGGACTGAGGGTTTTCTTGCAATAGTGCTTTAACAGCATGGCGTGAAGCTAAATTAACAACAAAACGTGGTCCTCAGAACCAAAACAGTCATGAAAACAACACTGAAAAGCAATTTGGTTGTCTTTTCTGTGGATGTTCGCCTCGGCTGTTTGGCGTGGTGGAGAATCCAGTCCATTTTGGGAAAAACCAACACGCACGGTCACACCACAAATGAGAAGGATGGAGAGGATGATGTGTGACATTTCGAGGCAACGTCAATCCCAAAAATGCTTTGCAGAATCAAAATCATAAACCATAAGAAAAACGTTTCACTTTAACCAAGAAAGACATTTCATTAAATTTGCCTTTGGACCACCTCAGCTTCTTTGGTGCCCATTGTAGTGGTTTCTGGGCTTCTTTGCGAAAGAGGATGCAGAGTATCCTGTTGGACCACTTCAGACTTGTTTCAACCCCGAAATACTCTATAGAACTAAAAAAGCCACAAATTATATTTCAGTTACCGTTTTTTAGATCACCCTGCACCAACAAAGTTCAGCTGCTCGTTCTATACCGGGAAACGTTTTTCGAAACAAACAGCATCCGTTTCAATGTCTCATACTCGAAAGTCTCAGAGAAAGTTGGATTAGAAGACCACAAACCCCATCTTGCCCAATGTTAAGCCTTGTCTTGTGAATGGTGAAGAACGCCGTTCATTTTTGCTCATTCTTTCTCTTTAGATATCTCTTATAGTGATTGGAACAAGCTGTCCAAAGCCTCTGATATTGTGAAGATGTTGCAAAAAATGCATTGTTGCATACCAGATACCCTTCAGAAGTGAGGCAACATGACAACTTGTCAGAAGGACTTCAAAAAGGAAAGGTGAAAAAGTTTGGAATAAAGTCAGTCTTGTTTGTTTACCTTCTGCAGCAGATGTAAGAGAAAACAGATTCCAAAGGTTATACTTCCTCGGCAGTATTGGTGTCGTTAATATGCTTGACGGGTTAATGTTTTCGTTGCTGAAATTAAAATAAATAAAACTAAAGGGATCAGGAGAAAAGATTTCCTGTTGTCAGGTTTCTTCTTTCTTTTTTGTCCTCTCATTGTGTCTGTCGTGCTTTGCTGTCGGTTGCAGTTAGTGCTTACGTGTGTTCAGTGTCGTGTTTGAGTGCAAATGGAGATTGAGTGGGCATGAAATGTGGGGCCCCAGATAGCTTGGTAATGACTCACAGGAATACAGAGAGACAAGTTTTTTGGAGACGATTTCTGCATCTCCTAAATGATATGCGTGACTGTTCCCATTGAGCTGATTATTGCAATTCATGAGATGCTGGAAGTGCTGGAGTGGGGTTGAAGTTTTACAATGCAGGGAACATTGGTTTGTCACTCTACACTGTCGAACCGGGTTTGACAAGTCTTTGTGCCACGCAATGGTCATTTCAGTGTAAGAATTTGTCAGGGTTGATCGTAAGAAGACAAAACCACGGTTCTGGATTTACAAGGTCAATTCCAGTGGTCTGCAAATCTGGGTGCAATCGTAGTGGGAAAAGCCTCTAAGCAACTCTAAAAAGTGGAAAACTCACAGTTGTTTGATGGTTCATAGCACGAAATGCCTGGTAGCTAGATGGGTATCATTCCGGAGTTTATTGAAGAGCCGCAACAAGCTTGGTCTGGATCGCAAGCATGATGATGGCAAAATCACGGCTTTTCGGGGCTTACTCACGCCATCTTTGATCTCTGTCGATGTTGTCCATCAAGCCTTTATATTTTTCAGCATGCAATTATGCCTGGTTTTGCAGAATATATTGCAACCCAGCTGCCTCAACCTTTGAATTTGCGTCAACCCAAGATTGGAACGCCAATTTACCGGCGTCCAGAAATTCATTAAAGTTGTCTCGAATTGCCAAACTGTAAAGTCGTAAATGTACCATTGCAATTGCGTGACATGCCCATTACCGCATGCGTAAGGAATGCCTAGCTTCCACCCTTTTTGGCCAAATGGGAACAGTAGCGGTTGTCATTGGATTGCAGCCTGGATGCAAAAATGGAAACACTTTACTCCATTTTGCATGCACCTGAATGTCACGGTGGAATGGTGGCACACCATCTGGTGCAGTCACAGTGGAATGGTGGCGCACCATCGTCTGGGATCTTTGTGGTCTGCTGCACATATTATTATCTCGATTTCGAACATGTCGCGTCCATCTGCAGTTGCCTTTGTTTTTTCTGGCTCTTCCATTTCATGCATCATTTTGTAAGCTACGGCAAAAAGATTTTCTTCACCTAGAGTTTCGTTTTGGAATTTCATTAACTCCGGAACACATGTTGAATTCTCTATAATCCCCATTCTCTGCTGCAATGCTGCTTTGGAAGCAAGAAGAAAACTGATTTTTTGGTAGTTAGCCAGGCAGAAGATGACATCCTCTGATATTCTGTGATAAACCTGGCCGTGAATTTTCAAACAGTATGTGCCGATGGTTGCATGTGTTGGAATCTCAGCTACCATTTCACCAAGGAAATTTCGAGCCATTGCAAACAATGTACATTGCTCCGCAGTAATGCTTGGTGATAGATTCGTCGGCCATTGTTTCTCGAACGGACACCTCTTTTTCACTGGCATCCTTGGCCAGATAATTTTTATGCACAAAAAACTGGTTGTTGTGCATTTGGGAAAGTGGTTTCGTTTTCCTCACCTGTTTCATTTACATTGAGATTTGGTGCATTTGCCTCTAACTTGAGCGTCTTTTTCCCATCGAAAGAAGCTGTCATCGACATATCATTTTGCCAAGAATTCGTCCTATGAGGAGGCAATCCGGGATGCATCCGTTCCTGGTGGTGTGACACTGTCATCTAAAAGTGTTGCTGACTATTGCCATCATTGCTGAGAGGTTTGGGTTTTGTCAGAGCACTGCTTTGTTTGTGCCTGACACTTTTTTGGTTTGGGGGATGTGACCACCATTCACCAATTCATTCATTATTGGGTTTTGGGTTATGCGATGAATTTAGCTGCGAAACCGTTGTGTGTGAGTAAAATAATGAATGAGCAAGAAAGCTCACTTTCACCCCTTTGAGGTTTGCACAGTGAGGCTTTTTCATGTTGGGTGAGCATGGCGAGGTCGTTGAAATAGATGAAGTGAAGATTGGTGAGAGAAAGTATAACGACGGGCGTTTGGTAGAAGGTACATGAATGTTCCACATTTTGAGCTTTGCATTGGTCGAATGCATGGGATACCATGCCCTCAAAACCGAAGATCTCGGCAGGCTCTTTGATCCATCATCTTTGATCACATCCACCTTGGAGAGGTCGACATTTACGACTGTTGGTTGGGATGCATTTTGAGGTCTTGATGCTGTTTCGATCGATTCTTTTGTTGAATAAGTCTTTGACAGAGCTGCAATGAAAAATCCATAGATATCTCCACTGACGATCATACTAAGACCACTTCAAGGTGATTACCAGCTGTTGCTCAAGTGATCCAGTTGGATCCCTTGGCAAATTATTAAATAATTTTCAATGCATATTCCGCAAACATGCTGATCGCTCAGGTGCACTTTTGGAACTTCAAAAATCTTATATCAATATCATTGTCATCATATTTGTTTCCTATTAAGTTTATGATTTGCAGATACATTCAGGAACTGAGTGACATAATGGGTAATCAGTAATCAGGGGTTTTATCTCTTACTTTATGTTGTTGATATTTTGACTGTAGAGGAAGTGGCGGCAAAACGGACACCCGAGGCAAAAAGGTCACCCACATATTTTTTGAGAATCAGACTGCCATCTGTCGCATGCGTACTAAAGTAGGTTGGTGGTGCTCCTGGCCAGTTGCCATCACGGCGGCGTGGCGTTCGGAGGTGCGCATCTTCAGTTTTTCATCTTTTTGTGTTTTCGTGCGGTCTCCATCTTATATTTTATGATTTTGTCTTGCGTGGTGGACTTTATGCGTGAGAATTACGATAGGTGGTGACAATGGTAAACTATGGGCACCTCTGTGCTGTGTCAGTTTGCGAGAAAGACCAGTTAATTTGCCTCGCATTTTTCACACTCTTCCATTTTTTCTCTGATGTGGGCTGTTGGGGCAAAACGGTCATCCACGATCCGAGGCAAAACGGTCAGTGTCCGTTTTGCCCCTTTTTACATTTCATATTTCCTCTCACACAGGTTCCATCCTTTGGTCACACAGATTTTCCTCCTGTGTTGCACCTCTAATTCACCGGCTGCATTGTTTATGCTTTGAATGTGTTTCGAAATTTGGTGAGTTCGAACAAAAGGAAGTCTACCAGGAATAATTGGGTGGAAGAACAGATGCTTGCCGCAATAGAAGAGGTGACAAATGACAATATGGCATTTAAAACAGCTACGCCTTTGAGGCCTACGAACCACAGCTTCAAAAAATTTCACGAGTTGTGTGTTGAATGTGTATGACAGTGGTGGACGCATGAGATGGTTGGCTCTTTTGAATGTCGGAAAAAAAGCGAAGGATGGGTACAATGCCAGTTGTGCTCCAACTGGGCTCACGACGCTTGTGCTGGAGTCGATGACAAAGACACCCATCAATTCATTTGCGAGCAATGTGCTTGATTAAAAACATTAAAATTCCAGAAATTACATTTTGGACTACTTGATTCAGTGACCTATAGGCCTAATTCTTTCTATTTAGCCAGAACACTTTGATTCGTTTGGCTTATGCTTTTCCATTGAAACCTTCTTGGTGACTTGATCTCTTCTTTTAGAAATGTCGAAATCTTACTTAGTTTGTTTCATGTCTTTTCTAACACTACTTACCAATTTCTGGATTGTGTCCGTTTTGCCTCGTGGGGGTGTCCGCTTTGCCTCACTGTCCAGGGCAAAACGGTCATTTTGGCTTTTTCAGTTCAAAACGATACTGGTTTTCAAAACTCCATCATTTCGAGGCTATATTGGGTTTAAATTAAGGTAAACATATTAAATCTTGAATTTAGATCATTTGTTGATATTTTAAATTAGATTAGATGCGTTTTTTTTTTCGAACCAAACTTAAGGTGTCCGTCTTGCCCCCACTTCCCCTACCTATTATTGCTTTTTGTCCAACATTCAAATTTACGTTCGAATGTTTTTGAGACAACCGGAAAGATACCATGTTCATTGCAACAAATATGAGGACAGAGGTCTGCGGGAGGAATGATTGGTGATGTGCCGTTTTTGCACCACTGTAACGAAGACTCTGTTGGGTTAGGTTCATTTGTGAATTGTGCTTCCAGTTGACAATTTTAATCGCTATGTGTTAAATGCATTGGCCTAAA
>JASGXE010006049.1:0-21667 GCA_030068105.1 Sinentomon sp. SZTP_YWyxl | reverse complement strand
AGATCCAAGATCGTGGGTTCGAATCTCGCCATCGGCAAATTTTTTAATTTTCGTTTGGCACATGTTTGCTCAGACACAACATATTACAGACGGAAAAACAACCAAGAACATGTGGTTATGAAATTTTCCAAACACGAATTCGCGTCCCTGTCTTCCAGTTGTTGGCAAAAATAGCAGATGTGGCCTCAAACCATTTGCAGGTGGGTGCCAATATTTGCAAAGTGAGAGCCAGCGAAGTTTCGAATCAGCGCTGCACCAGAAGTGCACATTTAAAAAGCAGGAGTGGAACGCCCAGCAAACCGGACAGATCGTGGTCACAGAAAATTGCAAAAATCTCAGAAAGTAGAATTATCTAAAGATTGAGAGGTGAAAATCTTCAGAGTTTCGAAAATTGAGGCCACCAGCCTCAAAATCTCCGATTACCGATTTATGCACAAATTTGCAGATTCCGTCTGTTAAAAGGGCGCGGACCATTCTGAAAATAAACAGACTTTTCACGCTTTTTTCGTGTTGATGCGTCTTGCAAAGCGTCACGACAGGCTGGGGGCAGAGCTTCGACAGGTTCGGAAATTCAACCAATGAAAAATTATCCGAAATTTTTTTGGCTTGCGCAGAACGGTCTGCGACAGAAATTGGCGAGGCGCGTCCTCGCCTGTCAATGAAAATGTGCGGTCATTTCAATTTGCCTTTGTTTTGTGAACTTTGCGTGATCCGAGCGGAACGGCCGTTTTAAAAAAAAATTCATGAGAAGCCCACGCCGCACAATGACCACACAAATATTTCCGCCCGATTTCACAACCGCGCTTGACAAACAAACCTGACGTCATTTTCATTGGTGATATGATTTTCCACCCGCGCCTTCACATTCGTTGGTTGTATTTCTATATCAGTGCGATTTCTATCACCAAAAATGAACCACACTTTCTACCGCACATAGTTTTATTGGATACCTGTTTGTTTGATTGGTTTGCGAACCGACTGTCGAGGTCAAGAGCTCGACTGCGAACACCCGTTCCTGTCATTCTGTGCAAATTTCGATCCATGGCATCATACCATTGAGATTTCATTCCGTGTTGGGAACCTGGCAGTGCAGCACCAAAGTCGTGCGATTCATCATTTTATGTGCAGTGAAGTTGAGGAAAGCTTCATGTCGTGAATCATCACGTCTCAAGCTTACTTTAATTTGCAGCGTTTCGCGACGAGTTATTTTTCTCGCTATCGAAGATGTAAGTTATTCCGTATAACTCTAAACGAAGCTTACCTTACGAAGCCAGTGTTTTTACATCGTGTTTTATTCGTATGGCTGGGATACGGAAGCGTAGAAGGCTCACTTTCACAGATGCGGAAACATATTTTGGACGGCGGCGACTTTATTCTCGTCACGGACAAGTTTATTCTTCTCCTGACGACTTTATTCTCGTCACAGACGAGTTTATTCTCGGCCGGACGACTTTATTCTCGTCACGGAGGAGTGTATTCTCGTCCGGACGATTTTATTCTCATCACGGACGAGTTTATTCTCATCCGGACGACTTTATTCTCGTCACGAACGAGTTTATTCTCGTCCGGACGACTTTATTCTCGTCACGGAGGAGTGTACTCTCGTCCGGACGATTTTATTCTCGTCACGCGACGAGTTTATTCTCGTCCGTGACGAGAATACATCGGAATAAAAATCGGCATATTTGTTCGCTTCATCAAATGGCGCACCTTGTGGGCCTTAATGGCCATTGAGGCGATTTGAGCAGAGAGCCAGAACCTTTTTTGGCGGTTTTGAGTCCATCGCAATTTGATTTTGTGCAAAACGCCACCATTCCTCGTTCATTCTGTAGGAGATAGGAGATTTGAGGGGAAAGAGGCTGTTGCACAAAGGCCAATATGATAGAAAGTTGCTGAATTTTATGATAGAAAGTTGCTGAATTTTTCCAATAATTTACCTCGGAATCACAGAAAATGGCTGAGTTTTTGAAATTTGTCTCAGAACCACAGAAAATGGCTGAGTTTTTCCAACTTTTCTCGGAACCACGCGAAATTGGATTGTGCTCTTTTTACTAAATCGACCCCTTTTGAGACTCCCAAGTGGGAAATTGAAAACTTTGGTTCTGCAATTTGGTGGGGAGTTTAAAACCTTGCAATTTTGTTGTTCTTCACAATCGGCAGAAAAAACAACAAAGAAAAGCCAGTCAGCGAACATGTCAACACTTCTTGGCCGAGGAGACCGGAAAATGCCGAGAAATTCGCTCACTGCACTTTACATTTTCTGTTGGCGCGCAGCGTTGTTGTTTGCCGTATACATGACACAAAGGATAGCCCGTCGCTGGAAAAAAGCGCATTTTAGCAGAACACACTCAACAATGGTATCTGTGCCTTGAAGGGAAAATAGAAAAATCCCTTTGCCGGTCGTGAAAGGAACTCGCATCTCGTATAGCTCGTGGTTCTGTGAGACTGTTTTAGACAAGGGAGAGTTCAGCTGCAGCACATTCCAAAATTGAAGACATATTCGTATTCATACAGGGTTCATACAGGGTTCATACAGTATTCATTCATATTTTGTTATCTGAAACTCTTTCCAGCTCCAACAACTGATGTCAAGACTTTAACCGGAAATTTTAGAATCGAATAAAGCGGGCATCCCTGAATATGGGCATCCCTGAATATGGGCATCCCTGAATATGCACATGTTGTTCCGATGAAGTTTTGACATCCGTGGTTAGAGCTATAAAAATTTTCAGATCACAAAATTTGACAAAAACAGCAAATTTACATTTTTCGTATGGCCAAAGATTTTTGGGCTAGCCTCTGTTTTTACAGTGAAAACTGCACTTTTTAGTTTTTACAGTTTTACAGTTACAAACTAAAAACTGTTTAAACTAAGCTACTCATGCATAAGCATGCTGGAGAGTGAAATCAGAATTCCGTCAACAATGGAAAAACCGGTCGAGCTATCAGCATAGAATTCAAAATTTCGCTGCATAATGGAAAAGAAAAAGTGCGAAGCATTCTCAGTTTGTCATCAAATCGAACAATGTCAGAATGTGGATAGAGACGGCGGAATTAATGTTCCTAAACAATTGCTACTGTTAGATTTTGTCAAAAACTCTATAGGCACTACAGCAGAAATTGAAAATCCTCGTTTGCGAACGAGGTCTGAACGCTCTGTTGCAATCTGGCGCTTTAATTTCTACCGCCTGCAAGAAAATAAAAAGAAAGAAAAAGTTTCGGGCAACAGTTAAATGGAAAAACAGGTGTGGGTACATTAATTCCACTGCCACTATACATGTCAAGTTTAAACCGGGAGAATGGGACCAAACAATTGAAGTAAGCAAAAGTGAAGAGCCACGTGATGGATCTGCACGCTCTGGCCTCTTTTTCTGAATCCCCTTTCCTTTCCGATCTCTTGCGTTCGGCGCTTTTCTTCGATGGAGGATAAAAAAAATGGACTCTTTATTTTGGACGGTGCAGCTGGGAAAATATCGGGATGACGGAAGTTCAAATAAATGGGTTCTCAGAGGAGCCCTTCGGCAGGATGCCTGAAGTTGTGGGATAACGAGAATCCCATCGGCCGTATTCCCCATTGCAACTAACCCTCAAGTTCAACTCAAAGCCAATTCAACAGACGGATTCATTTTTCGCAACAATGGAAAAGGAATTGGCATTGTGCAAAGAAATTAAATTTTCGCAACACAAATCTATATATTGAACTGGTTATTGAGTTGAACTTGTGGGTGAGTTTCAATGGGGAATACGGCCGGAAGTCTGTCAGGTTGCAAGACTTCAACAGACGAGGAGTTCACCTTCGTTATGAGTACGGAGTTATTCGTAAATCGTCCTCGATCATGTGAGATATTTTAAAGGCCTGCTGGTCAATACAGGGGAAATCTGATTTCAAGGCAATGATTTAACGAGAAAAACATGTTATAGAGATGCGATATGAAAATGTTCTTTCACTGCGCCCATCAACTTTGCATTAAAACCGTTCCTGTGTTTGAGAAACATCAAGTTTCCAAACTTCTTCGAAACCAGATTTCGAAACCAGAATTCTTCGAAACCAGAATTTCGGATTAGCCGTGCAATTGTGTCCCCCTTTTTCAGCTCCAATGACGGATCCACATCGAAATCGGATCACAGGCTGTTGAAGAAATTTCTTCGAAGGCAACGGTTGTCTGCCGATTTCGACGTAGTTTTCTGACCAGCAGCAGGCGTTTTGCAGGGAGCATCCGAAAGTTGACTCATCGGTGGGAGAAATGTGTAACTTCTCCGGAGACATGCGTTTAGGTTGGTGGAAAATTTCGATGCGTGAGATTTCAGTTTTTTACATCCAACGTTTTACTGCAAATTATATGACACCCTAATTTGATCGTTGTAGGCACACACAAATTTGCACGATCAAATTGGCATGATAAACGGGCCGTCAAATCATGACTTTTCACACTAATTTGACCGTTAGTGGACATTAACACAAAATTTGATCGTTTGACGAGGCCGGTCTTGCGGCGAGAGGAATCCAATTCGGACCACAAATCAGGGCAATCTCGAAAGTGCAACTGAAATTTGTCAAATTAATGCCCGTTAGTGTCCACCGCTAGCTGTCACATTAGTGTGACAAATTAGCATGGCAAAGTAGCATGACACACTACGAATAATTATAGTCTGTGGAGGCCTCAAGATTCGAGTCCAACACTTCGCGTGAACTCATTTGAACCGAGCCCACAAGCAATCCTGTGAGGTTATATTTATGCGCTGGCCACGGTGTTTTCAAAATGTGCGCAAATGATGAAGCCCAAAGTCCATGAGGAATGATTTCTTTTCCTGCTGTTTTTACGAATGTGTCGCAAAGGCAAAGCGTGTGACCTTTGCTTTTAGTTTTCTTTCCTCGCTTTGGCCGCTTTCATGAGTTACCGCCGTCTCGGGGAAAATTGCTTTTTCGTCCAGGTGATGCGTTGCTCGAACGCAGAGCATGTGGAAATGATTCTTCCGATAGGTGAGAATTACCGTAGTGCGGCCGAGGGAGACCAAATTGAGCATTTATTGGTTCAGCGAGAACGGCCGATCGTTCTTCAGGTGAGCTGAAGGTTATTTTTTTTCAAACTTACAAATTCTCATTCCGCCGATTTTCAAAGGTAGCAGGCAAAAAAGTGCTACACTCTGATTACCAATTTTCTGAAAGCCAAAACGAGCGAAAACGCACCACTTTCCGTGGGGACATCAACTCCAGATTAATGTTAATCCAAGGTTGCGTTATAAAATTTTGCCATTTATTACATCAATGGAAAAAAATTGGTCTGCTACCTCGGATAGACCGCGGTACACATTTTAATGGGTTTTGTCCGGTTCATGTGTTCGTCCTCAACGACTCTGTGCTTCAGCGCAAAAAACGCACTCTCGAACAAGACAACACAGGTCAAATGAGTTCACGCGAAGTGTTGGAACTTGGTCCAGAATGTATAGTGGCGGCGGAATTAATGTTCCTATCTGTTCATGTAAACATTGCGACTGCTCACATGATCCACCAACGTCAAAATCTGACAGCTACAGAAACCTCTAGAAATCTGACGCTTTTATTTCTCCGCCTGCAGAAGAGAAAAAAGAAAGAAAAAAAGTTTCGGAGGCAACAGTGAAATGTGAAAAACACATGCAAGGGCATAATTCCGCTGCCCAAAAGTCTGCATGCACCTGCAGCTCGGGCTCGGATTTGTTTGACAAACTGAATTTGGATTTCATCGCGGGCCATTGCAGGTTTGTGCTGTTTGGCGTAAAAAATGTTCCGTTTTTGTGCTGCCTCCGTTTTCCGGCAAAACGGAAAGCCTCCGTTTCAGTTTGCCTCCGTTTTCCAGCAAACCGGAAAACGAGGTGGAAGGTTTAACTGGTCGTCAATTCAGCGACCCGCCAAACTGAAAATATTTTTTTTTGAATTTCTTCAATATGGTGGTGCAGCCTCTGTTCATTCTGCCTTGTGCCGCAAAATGTTTTGCGAGTGGTTGGGAAATTAAATTTGTTTGTTTCGGATGTTGATGTTTGCGAACTTAATCCTGGACTCAGATTAAAGCTGTGGACACCATGTGCATTATCGGCGATAAAAGCGTCGGCAGTTTAATCCAGTTTTCTCTTTTTTTGCTTTCGGAGGATGGCCTTTCCTTATACCGGAAAAGGCCATCCTTGCGTCTCCGGAAATGCGAAGATGAAAAATCAAAGAATCGCAAATATAACTTACCGAGAGCAGAAATGAGAGTAAAACTGTACATTTTTAACTTAGATTCATCCCCTTTATCTTCACTCGCAGGTAAATCGAGGATTTTCGTCCAGATTCCGTCAGCACCTTCAATGATATGAGATCATTGGTAACATTCCGGTTTAAGGGTCGATTGCTTTCAGTGTTTCATCAGCTAGACATCAAGGACGTTCTGCAGGGGTTTCGAAAATTTATCAACGAAGGATGACACCCCAGAGATAAGTTTTTGATTTTAGTCTTTTGATTCGACAAAATTTCATTGATTTTTATTTAACTAATTTTGTTACCTTTGAATGAGGTGATTGCAGCGCATTGACTATGCCTCCCATCTTGAATTTCAAATCCAAAGAATGTCAACAAAAGAGTGTCCAAAAGAAATAAACTTAATTTCCATTCAACATGCGTTTCCTTCCAAAAAGCAGTGAGGTGAGGCGGATCGAAAAACGGGCAAGAAACACATACCTACTCGAATATTCATATTCGACAGCATTCCCCATTGCATTCACCCACAGGTTTAACTCGATCAATTCAATGGATAGATTTGTATTGTGAAAATTTAATTTCTACAGCTCGTTCCATTTGAAGATATAAACTGAGAATGCTCCACTCTCTTCCATTTAAATGTGCAGAAAAACTTTAATTTCTATGCCGAGAATGAAGTTTTCGACCGAGTTTTCATTGTTGAAAGAGTTCTGAATTCACTCTGAGCACACTTGCGAGCATTCTTGCATTGTCTCATATCTTCAAATGGAATGAGGAGTATTCACAACGATTATTCCTTTTCCATTGTTGCATTGAAAGATGCATCTGTCAGTTGACTTGGTGCTATTGAGTTGAACCTGAGGGTGATTACTGATTTGCAATGTGGAATACGGCCCATTGTTGCAGATACCGTTCATTTCGGCACACCTCACATTCCAGAAATCTTACCGATGCGATCTGTCAATGCCGGCGTAGAAGGTGTACTAAAAATGGCGACTGTCAAAGTCCGACCATTCTTCACTGCTTTGTTGCAATCCGAACGGGCGCCAGTCTCATAAAATGTTGGCTCATTCCAACGGCGTGCTCATATTGTGAGAATAAAGAGCGGAGGAACAGTACACATGTATAAAACATCAGCAAAATGTTCCTTTTCGCTATAAGAACAAAAGGGCAGCCGTGTCCGGAAGCCGCACTGGCTCGGCTAAAACCGCATACCCCGCACCATTTTAGCACAATGGATGCTTTTACTGATAGTTACTGGACAACAATCAATATACCTTAATTTCGTTGAGAAACACAAAACGTCCCCAATCCCTTCCTTTTTCAAACAGAACACCTCCTCTCCCCCTTTGGCAACAAATACAAGATAACCAATAATTATTGACCACATCCATGCGTGCACATTGTCTCGAAGTAAACCTCCAATCGAAATTTTTTTTTCATTTACAAGAACCGATCCTATTTCCCATTTTATTCAATTTCCCTATCAGGATAGTCATTTCTAAAACCCAACTGTTCTTTTCATCAGCTGCAAGATTATCCAATGCAACCCGCTGTTGCGCCCATTGGTTGCATTACGTTGCTCCATCCCATCAGTTGGACAAACTTTGTTCCATTCATATCAGTTGGCTTCCCACCTCTGCAATAAATTTGCCCTAATATAATGAGCTAGGTGCGCCTTTCGTATTTGCGCATCAGCTGGCCTATGTATAGCGGCGGCGGAATTAATGTGCTCATGCATGTAGAAATTGCAACTGCCCATAGATTTTAGTAAAAAACCATTTTGCAGAAATTAAAGATCCCCTTTGACAAGCGAGATCAAAATTTGGTATCTGTTGAAAGCCCTGTTGCAATCTGATGCTTTTATTTATCTGTTGAAAGCCCTGTTGCAATCTGATGCTTTTATTTCAACCACCTGCATAGAGTAAAAAGAGAGAAAACGGTTTCGGAGGCAACACTTTCTAGTGGGAAAAACACGTGTGAGTACCTACACAATGCCCCCACTGCAATAACTTTCCGCAATTATTTGGACCTGGTGCTCTGTTTTATCAATTGCAACAATTTTGCTCTAAGAAATTCCTATCAAATTACCTGGCTTCCCTACTTCCGGCAATCGGTTTTTTTGTTCCCATCAGATAGTTTCCCTACTCATTCATTTTCCAGGTGAAATTCGAGCGAGCCAGTTCAATCACCGCCGCTCTCATGCGGACAAATGTTTAGTTCCAGTGAAAAGCCCACTTTCATTCATTTTCCGAAAACCCGTCCTGTGGAATTTTTCACCAAATTTTAATGATTTTTTCCGAAAAATTCGCCTGCTCCGTAAACGTTTCTTGAAAATTACTCTCACCACTCTTATCGTTATTTGATAATATTTGCGAAAGACCGATTTACTGCATCATCGAATCGTCTTGCTCAAGTTGTATTTTTATCGCATGTTTTGTCATCCTCAGTTTTTTGTCATCACATTTACATACTTCAAATATTTGCATTTTTTGGCAAGCTGAAAAAAATTTTATACGATACGATGCCTACTTTGCAGCATCACGTTCACATTCCTCATCAGACATCCAGCTTTGCGCCAGCCACATTTGCATCAGCTGGCTTTCTTCGCTCCGGGAACTTTACTCCTATTCCACTCATTATCAAACTTTGCTTCAAGTACCCTATACGCATCAGTTGGCGTTCTTCGCCCCAGAAACTTAACTGTTCCAATCGGTTGCGAAACTTCGGTTCAGGTGCCATATATGCATCAGTTGGATTTATTCGATCCAGGAATTTTAATCCAATCAGTTACCCTTTACTTCAAGCTCCCTATATGTCCATGAGGTTGATGTCTTCGCTCCATGAACTTTATTTCATTTAGTTACCCAACTTTACTTCAAGTCCCCTATATGCATCAGTTGGATTTATTCGATCCAGGAACTTTATTCCTATCAGTTATCATACTTTGCTTCGGGTGCACTCCTTGCATCAGTTGGATTTATTCGATCCAGGAACTTTATTCCAAACAGTTACCCAACTTAGCGTCAGGTGCACTCTTTGCATCAGTTGGATTTATTCGATCCAGGAACTTTATTCCAATCAGTTACCCAACTTTGCTTCTGGTGCACTCTTTGCATCAGTTGGATTTATTCGATCCAGGAACTTTATTCCAATCAGTTACCCAACTTTGCTTCAGGTGCACTCTTTGCATCAGTTGGATTTATTCGATCCAGGAACTTTATTCCAAACAGTTACCCAACTTAGCGTCAGGTGCACTCTTTGCATCAGTTGGATTTATTCGATCAAGGAACTTTATTCCAAACAGTTACCCAACTTAGCGTCAGGTGCACTCTTTGCATCAGTTGGATTTATTCGATCAAGGAACTTTATTCCAAACAGTTACCCAACTTAGCGTCAGGTGCACTCTTTGCATCAGTTGGATTTATTCGATCAATGAACTTTATTCCAAACAGTTACCAAACTTAGCGTCAGGTGCACTCTTTGCATCAGTTGGATTTATTCGATCAAGGAACTTTATTCCAAACAGTTATCCAACTTTGCTCCGGGCAGCTTCGGGTGCACTTTTCGCATCTGTTGGATTTAATCGATCCAGGTACTTTAATCACATGAGTTTTCCAACTGTGCACCACCTGCCCCATTTGCATCAGCTTGCTGTCTTCGCTCCAGTGAACTTTATTCCAATAAGTCAGCCAACTTTGCTTCAAGTGGCCTGTTTGCATCAGTTGGATTTATTGGATCCAGGAAGTTTAATCCAATCAGTTTTCCAACTTTGATCCAGGTGCCCTATCAGCATCACTTGGCTTTCTTCCATCCGCGAACTTTTCACAGGTGCTTCCTTTGTTTACATAAGTTACCTCACATGCTTCAAGTGCACCTTTCCCATCTGTTGGACAACGTATAGCTCCAGGTGTTCCTTCTCGCCAACTGGCACACTTTGCCCGGGTGCTCTATTTGCATCAGTTGGCCCACTCCAGTACCATCAACTATGCCCATCAGTTGGGCTTCTTCTGCAGATGTGCCACTCCTGTGATTTGGCCAACTAGCCTTTTTGGTGTCATGTTGCATCAGTTTGATCAAGGTGTTCGCCTTCGCATAAGTTGATTAAGTGAGTCATGTGTTCTATTCTAGTCAGTCGGTTTGCTTTGTTCCTGTTGCTATATTTGCATTGACTGGTCAGCTTTGGACAAGAAAATGTATTTCCATCATGCTCTGCCCCAGACATCTCAGTTGCAACAGTTAGCCCGCTTTATTCAGATGTTCAATCAGTGCCTCCTACAACACATTTCAATCAGTTACAATTTTTGAATACAACACATTTGATTATATTTACACAATACAACACATTTCAATCACAAATTTCAATCAGTGCCTCCTACAACACATGTGTTTAAGGAGGCACTGGTTCAATTCGCATAAGTTAGTTTTCGTTGCTCAAGGTGATCCAATCGCATTCGTTCACTTACTCTATTGAATGTGTTCAATTTGCATCACATCTCTAAATTTCCACTAGATGCCCTATTTTGGAATTCTTTCTGCCAGTATTTTAGATTGGCATTCGTTTGCCATTGTTGCTCTACGTGCACTTGTTCCCATCATTTGACCCATTGTGAACCGCATGCGCTTTTCGAATCGTTTTGGCCTCTTTTGCACCAGGTGCTCGCAACAATTTTCTCGCAGATTTTGTGGGCAAATTTGAAATGTCACTTTGATCGAAATTGGCTCCATTCCGAAACAGTTTTTCTTCCAAATCGTACTCCTAGATCCGTCTTAGCGAAAAAGAAAAGCCTCAAGCTGCACCATACTTCACACAATATCTTGAAATTGCAGTCAATTCCTTGATTCATGTGTTTGGACCATGAAAGTTTCACAAAAACAGTCTTTTTGCCGAAAAACATTTTTGGCCTCCATCTTCGCTTTTTCATTTTTCACGACTGTCTCGCACGTTTTGTTGCCGCCTTGTCATCAAATAGCAGAGAACGTCTTTGTTTCGCTTTTCCGTCGAAACACCGCTCTTCCGCATTTGGGTTGCCTTTCCGTCGTCTTTTCGTCGGTGCGCCCAAGGAAAAGAAGACTTCTGAAGTCTTCTATTTACCTTGGGTGCGCCTGTCTTCTCGTCGCTGAGTCGTCTTTCCGTCGTTGCGCCGTCTTTCCGTCGTTGCGCCGTCTTTCCGTCGTTGCGCCGTCTTTCCGTCGTTGCGCCGTCTTTCCGTCGTTGCGCCGTCTTTCCGTCGGTGCACCGTCTTTCCGTCGTTGCGGCGTCTTTCCATCGGTGCGCCAGTCTTCCTGTCGCTGCGCCGCCTTTCCATCGTTGCGTCGTCTTTCCGTCGATGCGTTGTCTTTCTGTCGTTCCGCAGCCTTTCAGTAGTTGCGCCGTCTTTCCGTCCGTTGCGCCGTCTTTCCGTCCGTTGCGCCGTCTTTCCGTCGTTGCGTCGTATTTCCGTCGTTGCGTCGACTTACCGTCGTTGCATTGTCTTTCCGTCGTTACGCTGTCTTTCCGTCGTTGCGTCGTCTTTCCGTCGTTGCGTCGTCTTTCCGTCGTTGCGTCGTCTTTTCGTCGTTGCGTCATCTTTCCGTCGTTGCGCCGTCTTTCCGTCGTTGTGCCGTCTTTCCGTCGTTGTGCCGTCTTTCCGTCGTTGCGTTGTCTTTCCGTCGTTGCGCCGTCTTTCCGTCGTTGCGCCGTTTTTCCGTCGTTGCGTCGTACTTCCGTCGTTGCGTCGTACTTCCGTCGTTGCGTCATATTTCCGTCGTAGCGTTGACTTAACGTCGTTGCGCAGTTTTTCCGTCGTTGAGCCGTTTTCCGTCTTTGCGCCGTCTTTCCGTCTTTTCGTCGTCTTTCCGTCTTTTTGTCGTCTTTCTGTCGGTGCGTCGTCTTTCCGTCGTTGCGTCGTATTTCCGTGGTTGCGTCGTATTTCCGTCGATGCGTCGTATTTTCGTCGATGCGTCGTCTTTCCGTCGTTGCGTCGTCTTTTCCTTCGTTGCGCCGTCTTTCCGTCGTTTCGCCGTCTTTCCGTCGTTTCGCCGTCTTTTCGTCGTTACGTCGTCTTTCTGTCGTTGCGTCATCTTTCCGTCGTTGCGCCGTCTTTCCGTCGTTGCGCCGTCTTTCCGTCGTTGCGTCGTATTTCCGTCGTTGCGTTGTGTTTCCGTCGTTGCGCCGTCTTTCCGTCGTTGAGCCGTTTCACCGTCGATGCGTCGTTGTCTTGTCGTCGTTGTGTCTCGGTTCTGACGTCCTGCCGCCTTTGTCCTTGCGTCGTGTTTTCCGATCTGTGTGTTGAGTCACCTTTCTCTCGTTGCGTCTCCTCTCTCGCTTATGTCGCCTTTCTGCCGTTGCGTCGCCTTCAAGACCTTGCGTCGCATTTCAGACTTTGCATAGCCTGGCACTGTTGCGTCTCCTTTTTATCGTTGTGTCGCCATTTCATCCTTACGACGCCTTTTCGTTGTTGCACGCCTTGCGGTTGGTGCGTGGCCGAAGCGTCATAGCATCAATTTTGCATCACTACGTGTCACGGATCAGACCTTGCGTCATTTATTATATTGTGTCCTTTTGCCGTTGCGTCGTTCCGCTGTTTCTGTCGTTCCGTCTTTCCGCTGTTGTCTTCATTTTTCCGTCATGTCGGGGCTCTCGTTCTTCCGCCGTTCCTCAATCCGAAATCTCTCTCATTCTGAGCCACCAGTGACCTCGTCATCTGTTGGGCAGAAGTATCAACAGTCTTTCGTGAAACAACTACATTTCTTCTCAATCCACATGATTTCCTCTGTCCGACAAATTCACCTTCTCGGCCACTGCTCTCCTCTCGTATTGCTTGATGTCGACTGGATTTCTACCCAATCGGAATGCTTTCATGAACCCGAAAGCTTTAATCTTCTGGGTCACAAGTGTTCTCTCATCAGGTCGAGCAAAGTGTCTACTTGGTTTTCCTGATTTCAACCACATTTCTTCTCGAACCAAATGCTTTCCTGGAACCGAGATTTCCACCCTGCCGGCCAGTTAAATTCTCTCATATTTCCTGATTCGGCTGGATTTGTTCTCATACGAAACGCATTCCTCAATTGGAGATCTTTCCTAACCCTGAGATCAAGTATCCACGTCATCTGTTGGGACATAAGTCCACTGATCTTTCCTGATTTCAACAAATCTAAATCATCTCAATGAGCACTGTGTCGGTGTGAATCGCATGAGAGGTGTGATGTTGTTGGTGGTGTTGGGAGGAAATGGTAATGTTTTCACATAATTTTTGCATCTGGCTGGAATGCATTAGAAAGTACACCTCTGGGCTGAATCGAACTTTTCTGATTTCAACCGGAATTCTCCCCAGTCGAAATTTGTGACCCAACCCGAGATTTTTCATCTTCTGCATCACAAGGTCCTTCACCTCTTGGGTAAAAATGCCCACTTATCTTTCGCGATTTCAACTGCATTTCATCTCGATACTAATGATTTCCTCTTCCAGGACTTTCATCGCCTCGTCCACTGCTATCTTCTCGCATATTCCGCTTTCAACTGGTTTTCAGCGACATGTATTCCTAATGCAATTGTATTCCACTATCTGTGATCTGGGTCACAAGTGTCCTCGCAATTTGTTCGAGCATTTCAATGGCTTATCGCCTCATTTCAACTGCATTCAACACATGCGTCCAAATTTTTGTTCTCATCGAGATTTTCTCCCTCTCGGCCACTACAATGCTCTCGTATTTCCTGATTCCAACTGGATCCAGTCGCATTTCAATCCAGTCGACATCCAGTCGACATCCAGTCGCAACCCAGTCGCATTTCTTTCCTGAGCCCGAGATATTTTGTTTTCTGGGTCATAAGTGTTCCCTCATCTGGCCGCTCATAAGTGTCGACTCGATTATAGGTCTCAACTGCATTTTGTCGTAGTCCAAATGCTTTCTCAAACCCAGATTTCATCTTTTCGGTTACTATGCAATCCTCAGAAATTTCCTGACTTAAACAGGAATCCTGTCCAATCGCAATGCTTTCCTCAACTCGAGATCTTTTTTCCGCGGGTCACAAGTGACATCTCATCTGTTCGAGCAAAAGTGTGCAATGGCTTTTGCAGATTTCCACTGAATTTCGTCTCGATCCAAATGTTTTTTTCTCTAACCGAGATTTTCACTTTCTCGGCAAATAAAATCTTCATATATGTATGTATTTCCTGATTTCAACTGGAATTCTATCCAATCGCAATGCTATCCTCAACCAGTGATCTTTTGTATACTGGATCACAAGACTCCTCTCATACATACATATTTTCGGGCTTTTGTGCCCAATAGCTTTACCAGATGTCGACTGCATTTCACCGCGATCCAATAGCTTTTATCTAACCGAGATTTTTTACTTCTCGGCCACTGCATTTCTCTCGTATTTTGCTGAATTCAACTGGGGTTCTGTCCACATCGGATTGATTCCCTCAATCTGCGGATCTTATCTTGCTGGTCACAAGTGCCTTCTCATTTGTTCGAACAAAAGTTCCAATATGCTGTTGCAAATTTCCATTGAATTTCGTCTCGATCCAATTGCCATTCTCCAATCGAGATTTTCACCTTTTCGGCGAATGCAATCCTCTCGTATTTCCCGATTTTGATTGAATTTCTATCCATTTGAAGTAGGATACTTTCCTCATCTCGAGGCCTGTTATCTTCTGGGTCAGAAGTGTACTCTCTTCTTTTCGGGACAAGTATTCAATGGGTTTTGCAGATTTCCACTGCATTTCGTCTCGATCCAATTGCCATTCTCCTACCGAGATTTTCATGATCTCGACTACTGCAATCCTCTCGTATTTCCCGATTTCGATTGGATTTCTATCCAATCGGAATAATTTCCTCAACTCCAGGCCTGTTATCTTCTGGGTCAGAAATGTATTCTCTTCTGTTCGGGACAAGTACCCAATGGCTTTTGCAGATTTCCACTGCATTTCGTCTCGATCCAATTGCCATTCTCCTACCGAGATTTTCATCATCTCGACTACTGCAATCCTCTCGTATTTCCCGATTTCGATTGGATTTCTATCCAATCGGAATACTTTCCTCAACTCGAGGCCTGTTATCTTCTGGGTCAGAAGTCTACTCTCTTCTGTTCGGTTAGAAGTACCCAAAGGCTTTTGCAGATTTCCACTGCATTTCGTCTCGATCCAATTGCCATTGTCCAACGGAGATTTTCACCGTTTCGGCGAATGCAATCCTCTCGCATTTCCTGATTTTGATTGGATGTCTATCCAATCGCAAAACTTTCCTCAACTCGAGGCCTTTTATCTTCTGGGTCAAAAGTGTACTCTTTTCTGTTCGGGACAAGTACCCAATCAATGGCATTTGCAGATATCCGGTGCATTTCGTCTCGATCCAATAGCCATTTTCCAACCGAGATTTTCACCATCTCGACCACAGCAGTCCTCTCGTATTTCCCGATTTTGGTTGGATTTCTATCCAATCGGAATAGTTTCCTAAACTCGAGGGCTGTTGTCTTCTGGGTCAGAAGTGTACTCTCTCCAGTTCGAGTACATATACCCAATTGCTTTTTCAGATTTACACAGCATTTCGTCTCGATCCAATTGCCATTCTCCAACCGAGATTTTCACCTTTTCGGCGAATGCAATCCTCTCGCATTTCCTGATTTTGATTGGATTTCTATCCAATCGAATACTTTCCTCATTTCTATCCAATCGGAATACTTCAACTCGATTCCTGTTATCGCCTGGGTCAGAAGTGTACTCTCTTCTGTTCTGGACAAGTGCCCAATGGCTTTTTCAGATTTCCACTGCATTTCGTCTCGATCCAATTGCCATTCTCCAACCGAGATTTTCACCTTTTCGGGGAATGCAATCCTTTCGTATTTCCCGATTTTGATTGGATTTCCATCCATTTGGAATGCTTTCCTCAACTCGATGCCTGTTATCTTCTGGGTCAGAAGTGTACTCTCTTCTGTTCGGGACAAGTACCCAATAGCTTTTGCAGATTTCCACTGCATTTCGTCTCGATCCAATTGCCATTCTCCAACCGAGATTTTCACCTTTTCGGGGAATGCAATCCTCTCGTATTTCCCGATTTTGATTGGAGTTCTATCCAATCGGAATGCTTTTCTCAACCCGAGGTCTGTTATCTTCTGGGTCAGAAGTGTACTCTCTTGTTCGGGAACAAGTGCCCAATGTCTTTTGCAGATTTTCACTGCACATCGTCTCGATCTATTTGCTATTCTCCAACCGAAATTCCGCAATCCCCACGTATTTCCTTATTTCAACTGGATTTCCTTCCAATCTGAATGCTTTCCGTATCCCCAGACCCCTTATCTTCTGGGTCACAAATCGGAATGCTTTCCTCAACCCGAAATTCGTTATTTTCTTGGTCACAGGCGTCCTCTCATCTGTTCGGACACGAGTGCCCCATGGCCTTTGCAGATTTCCACTGCATTTCGCCTAGATCCATTTTCTGTTCTCCAGCCGAGATTTTCATCATCTTGACGACTGCAATCCTCTCGCATTTCCTGATTTCAATTGGATTTCTACCATCTCTAATAACTTTCCTCAACCCCTATTCTCTTATCTTCCGAGTCTCAAGTGTACTCATCACTTCGGGCATAAGGCCCCATGGCTTTTGCAGATTTCCACTTCATTTATCCTCGATCTATTTGCTATTCTCAAACTGAAATTTTCATCACCTCGGATCACTGCAATCCTCTTATTTCCTGATTTCAACTGGATTTCCATCCAATCGGAAGTTTTAATCAACTCGTGATCCCTTATCTTCTGGGTCAGATGTGTACTCAATTCCGTTCGGGCACGAGTGCCCAATGGCTTTTTCAGATTTCAGCTGCATTTCGTCTCTATCCATTTGCTATTCTTCAAGCGAGATTTTCATCATCCCGACGAATGCAATGTTCTCGTATTGCCCGATTTCAATTCCATTTATATCCAATCGGAATGCATTCATCAACTCCAGGTCTGTTATCTTCTGGGTCAGAAGTGTAATTTCTTCTGTTCGGGTACAAGTGCCCAATGGCTTTTTCAGATTTTCATTGCATTTCGCCTCGATCTATTTTCTATTCTACAACTGAGATTTTCATCATCTCGACCACTGCAATCCTCGTATTTCCTGATATCAGCTGGATTTCTATCTAATCGGAACGTTTCCTCAACCTCAGATCACTTATATTCTGGGTCAGATGTGTACTCGCTTCTGTTCGAACACAAGGGTCCAATAGCATTTCCAGATTTCGTCCAATGGCATTTGCAGATTGCCCTGCATTTCGCCTCGATCCTTTTGCTATTCTCTAACCGAGATTTTCATCATCTCGACCATTGCAATCCTTGGTATTTCCACGAGATCTCCAACTTTATGGGTCATAACTGTCATCTCATCTGGTCGAGCAACAGTGCGCAATGGCTTTTGCAGATTTCAACTGCATTTCGACTCGATGCAATTGCTTTTCTCCAACCGAAATTTCCACCTTTCCGGCCACTGCAATCCTCTAGTATTTCCTGATTTCAAATGGCTTTGTATCCATTCGGACTGCTTTCCTCAATCAACCCCGATATCTCTTATCTTCTTGCGGCATGTGCTGTCATCTCTTCGGTCATTGTCCAATGGCTTATCAAAGTGTCAACTGCATTTTGTCGCGATGCAAATGCTTTTTCCGACCGAGGCTTTCACCTTCTCCAAATGACTGAAAACCTCACGTATTTCCTGAATTCAACTGAAATTCTACAAATCGCAATGCTCTCCTCAAACCGAGATCTTTTGCTGTCTGAGTCAAAAGTGATACCTCATCTGTTCACGCAAAAGCGTCCAATGGCGTTTGCAGATTTGCACTGAATTTTGTCTCGATACAACTGTTTTTTCTCTAATAGAGATTTTCACTTTCTCGGCGAATACAATCCTCATATTTCCTGATTTCAACCGGAATTCTATCCAATCGCAATGCTATATCCTCAGCAAGTGATCTTTTGTATTCTGGGTCACAAGATTCCTCATCTGTTCGGGCTTTAGTGTCCAATACATTTACAGATGTCCACTGCGTTTCGTCGCGATACAATTTCTCTTCTCTACCGTCTCGGCGAATGCAATCGTCAGACATTTCTTAATTTCAACTGGAATTCTATCCAATTGCAATTCTTTCCTCAACGCCATATCTCTTGTTTTCTGGTTCACAACTGTCATATCACCTGTTCGAGCAAGTGTCCAATGGCAATTTGCAGATTTCAATTGCATTTCGTCGTCGAGATCCAATAGCTGTTCTCCAACCGAGATTTTCACCTTCCTGGCCACTGCAATCCTCACGCATTTCCTTATTTCAAATGGATTTCTATCCAATCGGTGTGCTTTCCTCAACCAGAGATACCTTATCTTCTGGGTAACAAGCGTCCTCTCATCTGTTCGGGCACGAGTGCCCAATGGCCTTTGCAGATTTCCACTGCATTTCGTCACGATCCATTTGCTCACCAGCCGAAATTCTGCAATCCTCACGTATTTCCTGATCTCAACTGGATTTCTATCCAGTTGGAATGCTTTTCTCAACCCGAGATACCTTATCTTCTGGGTCACAAGCGTCCTCTGATCTGTTCGGGCACGAGTGCCCAATGGTTTTATTTTGACTGCGTTTCGTCTCGACCCATTTCCAATTATCTAACACAGATTTTCATCATCTCCGACTACTGCAATCCTCTCGTATTTCCCGATTTTGATTGGATTTCTATCCAATCGGAATACTTTACTCAACCCGTGATCTCTTTTATCCTGGGTTACAAGTGTCCTCTGACCTGTTCGGGTAGGGCATAAGTTCCCAATGCCTATTGCAGAATTCAGTTGCATTTCGTTTCGATCCTATAGCTATTCTCTAACCGCGAGATGGGATAGCTGGGTCACAAATAGCTGGGTCACAAATCTAAATGCTTTTCTCAACCCGAGATACCTTATCTTCTGGATCACAAGCGTCCTCTGATCTGTTCGGGCACGAGTGCCCTATGGTTTTACTTTGACTGCGTTTCGTCTCGACCCATTTCCAATTATCTAACAGAGATTTTTATCATCTCGACCACTGCAATCCTCTTATTTCCTGATTTCAACTGGATTTCTATCCAATCGGAACGTTTCCTCAACCTGAGATCCCTTATCTTCTAGATGTGTCTCTTCTGTTTGAACACAAGTGTCCAATGGCATTTGAAGATTTCGTCCAATGGCATTTGCAGATTCCACTGCATTTCGCCTCGACCATTTGCTATTCTCCAACCGAGATTTTCATCATCTCGACCATTGCAATCCTTGGTATTTCCACGAGATCTCCAAGTTTATGGGTCATAACTGTCATCTCATCTGGTCGAGCAACAGTGCGCAATGGCTTTTGCAGATTTCAACTGCATTTCGACTCGATGCAATTGCTTTTCTCCAACCGAAATTTCCACCTTTCCGGCCACTGCAATCCTCTAGTATTTCCTGATTTCAAATGGCTTTGTATCCATTCGGACTGCTTTTCTCAATCAACCCCGATATCTCTTATCTTCTTGCGGCATGTGCTGTCATCTCTTCGGTCATTGTCCAATGGCTTATCAAAGTGTCAACTGCATTTTGTCGCGATCCAAATGCTTTTTCTAACCGAGGCTTTCACCTTCTCTGAATGACTGAAATCCTCACGTATTTCCTGAATTCAACTGAAATTGACCTTCATGCTTCGATGCTCATAAGTGAAACTGGAAAGGTGATGCCAGTTGGTAAATGCTTGAAAAACTCCATTCTACGTCTTTAGAGAGATTCATTTCCCATCGAAAATATGCATAGATGAGTGGCTCACTTCGATTCTCAAACATCCGCGGATTGTTGCGGTGTTTGTGCTGATAAAACACAATGTTGCTAAAATAAACACTCCAAAAATAAGCGCTAAAACTCAAGAACACTGGCAATAAAATTCAGGCGGTTTTCATTATGATTTTTTCTACTTGGGATTCAATTTTGGCAGTTTACAATGTGAGTTTTGGCTGTTTATGATGTGGCAAGAAAGAAGTTCCTAGAAAGAAGTTCCTTACGTTTACCTCACTTTTGTGCCCCCTTATTTCTATTGTCATATCTTTTCAAGTGTACATAAATTCTCATACTGCATAACACCTTTCAATAGACTGTGAAAAAAATGTAATTGGAAATCCACCAACAAACACTGACACGTAGCATCGTAACCGGATGGCTGAACCCTGGTAAAAGTAGGGATTTTCAGTTTTACTCGTACTTCGCATGGACGTTTTACGCCAAATTCACAATTACATTTTTTAAAACTTCACTACGGGCGATATCCATTTTTTGTCTGGGATTTTTGTCCACGAGAGCGTTGTTGAAAAAAATTGCCAAATGTTGAATTTTGCCCACAATCGGTGAAATTGTGGGAAGGACGTGAAATCCTTCAAAAAATCCCTTCAACTCTAACGAGGGTCGAGGTTATTGCCAATCCCTAAAAAACCCACCGAAACTAGCCAAATAGGAAAAGCCCTCCAGATCTTTGTCAAACATCTTGAAATTTGTTGTCTTGCGGGGAGCCTGCAACAGGCTCAACTCGTATGACCTGCTGAAATTTCTTTTCATTGTTTTACGCAAGAGGACCAATTTTATAAATTTTACTATAGAAGGGATGACCTCATTCCCGTGCCGTTCTTTGCACAATTTGTTTCCAAAATTTGAACCAAAACCGGAAAGTCGCTGCACCATCAAATCTGGGGAAAGTCGCAGAAACCGAGACAACTTTCTTTGCAAGGGAGCCTTCCTCATTATTTTTTCCAACTATATGCTATGCAGGCCAGCTAGGTTTGTGCAGATTAGCTTCGTTCATCCGCTTTCCAATTTGTTTCAGATGTGGAATCGATCCATGCATGAATGGTGATACACGTTTATCCATGGAACCAGCTATTGGAGACATAGACAGCGAGTGGCTGTCATGGTTTCAACTGAATGCACCGGGAACTTTCAACATCGTTAATTTGAGATATCGACTGCGGAAAGGCTTCCGCGGTTTTAACTAAATGCATCAGGAACATTCAACATTGCAAATTCGAGAAATCGACCGCCGAGCGACTTCCGCGGTTTCAATGAATGCGTCAGGAACTTTCAACATCGGTAATTTGAGACATCGACTAACAAAATGCATCAGGAACATTCAACATTGTAAATTCCCATCGTTTCAACTGAATGCATCGGAACTTTCGACATAGGTGATTCGAGACATCGACCGCGGAGCAACAGAATGCATCAGGAACATTCAACATCTAAGATATGACACATCGAAAGCAGAGAGACTTCCGCGGTGACAACTGAATTAATTAAGAACAACTTTGAACATCGGTGAATTGAGTGATCAGCAGCGAAGAGATCTCCATGGTTCCTTGGTACCGACTACATTGGAAGTCCCATTTAATTCCTTGGCTCACGGCAGCATTTGCAGAAACAGCAATCGCAACGATCGTTCAAAACGAATTCAAAGCCCTCTTT
>JASGXE010006048.1:0-29221 GCA_030068105.1 Sinentomon sp. SZTP_YWyxl | reverse complement strand
TACTCTATCAGAACTTCTATTCTTTCCCGACACTTTGAAGTCCAAAACCGATGTAAGAAGTTGACGTAAGTTTCATGGGAGAAGGGGGTGCTTGCAAGGGAAAAATGGGATTGTTAATAAACGCAAAACTTCCGAGTTCACATCGGAAAAATTTCTTGTCTCATTCTTCTTAATTTTTGGAGTTAAAAAATCTTCATAATGAAATCTGATTTGTGAAAAACTGATTTGAAAGGTCAGCAGGTGAAGGGGAATAAAATTTTCTCAGAAAATGTTTTATTTTGGGGAACATTTCATTGGAAACATTATGTGGGTTGTCGACGTTTGGGATTTAATTGGATTGATGGGACAGAACCTTGTTTGTGACCTTTCGAGGAAAAATTGAGGTTTTTTTGAACTTTGAGGAAAAATGGAGGTTTTTGTTTGAGGCTGGTTTTCAATGACCATTGCCTTTTCATTTCTGAGGAGTGAGGACTGGGACTGCACTTGCGACAATCAGTATTGGAAGTGGTGTTGTGTCATATGAGGTCTGGAAACAAGAGAACATTTCCTTCCACAGCACCAGTCATGCTTGTGATTCTGCCAAAAACAAGGGCCGGAGGTTTGGAACGAGCGAAAGATGCTCGTTTTCAGCATTTCAACAAAGTGAGACGTCAATTGACGATCTTCCCCAGTGCAAAGTCATCATGTGACCGTTATCTCAAAGGCTTAACGTTCCCCAAACAGCATTCCCTAAAAACGATTCAGCTTTCCTCTAAAAAAAAGAACGATGACTTCACATAGGGATAAACTAAACTCAGGACATTTGCATCCGAAAAGCCCCCTGTTCACAAAGTTTACAAAAAGTGAATCCTCTGTCCTCAACGGCACAATAATTGAAAGCGTGAGAAACAATGGCCCGAATTCGTAAATGAAGCAAAAGTTGAGGGCCCTCCAAAATTCCTGATAGGAGATAACGGCAACCAAATTTCAAATCGCTGCTTCATCTTTATTGGGAAGTACAAAAATTTCAGTGTCATTTTTGGGAACAAAATTACAATCCGATGAGTCAAAATTTTGATCGTTTGAGAATGCGAAACATTGACCATGTCGGCTTCTTATCAGCTGTGAGGATGGAATGATACCTTGATGTGAGCAAGATTCTCCAACGGCCTCGGAACTCCTCGGCCTTGGAGCGTGAGCAAGATTCTCCAAATGCATCTGGGAAAACCGCAAACTCGCCAAGTGGTAGCGATTACAATTTGTTATCTTCCTGGGATTTTTATCTATTTGCTATGTTTTCAAAGTTATTTTGGCAGCTTGTTGAAATCATGAAACCCACTACCGTGGAAGTTTGAGGAGAACTTCATCCGCGAATACCATTTTCCAGTGTTCTATTGGCTTAAGATGGCAGCACCTCATTGGCACTCAGCTCCTGCTTTCACTCTTTCTGTGCAACTCGATTTGCACACCTCTGCCAAGACACTGTTGCCACCCAAAGGTGACTGCATTCCCTAAGTTCCAACGTTGAAACCATGTAAAACAACTTTCGACGGGATATTTTTCTGGTATCACTTTGTGTCCAAAACCATTCCCAATGCCTGAAGAATGCCAAGCTTGCAGATGTGATTTGCAGTTTCCCACCACTATTTCTTTATTAGCCAGCTGAAGTTGACTAATCCTCCCATCCTTACCACTATTGCATGCTGTTAAAATGGGGGTATCGATTCTAGACACTTGAAGAAAGGCGGTGTGATACCCCCGAAATGCAGAGCAGAACAAATCGCAGAAATTTGTAATTGTCAAATCACCAGATCACGATCACGCTGAGAAAATTTTCACTAAAGGCAGTAACGGGTCATCACTTATCCATTCGTGGACAAAAAGCTCACATCGGAGACATTGAGAGGGTAAGAAGGTGCTAAAACTTCTGCCACAGAGTCCAACACACAAAGAATAAAACAAAAACTAACATGAGATCGATTTTGCTGCCAACACTTGCAGCATCATCAGTCCAACTGAATGACCGGTGAAACTGGTTGGATTGCGTCGTCTGCTAAACCATGACAATCTGGAGAATTTGATATCCATGAATGAGGGAGTTGAAAATCTTATTCCTGAAGTTGTGGGATGGGTGGTAAAGACAAAGATAAGCCTGCTGGAGTGAGGAGGAGGTGCCAAGATGGATGTAACCCTGATGTTTCAGGATTTCAATGGATTCACGCCATGAACATCAGAGAAACAACAGGGTTACATCCATCTTGGCACCTCCTTTTCACTCCAGCAGGCTTATCTTTGTCTTTACCACCCATCCCACAACTCCAGGAAGAAGATTTTCAACTCCCTCATTCATGGATATCAAATTCTCCAGATTGTCATGGTTTAGCAGACGACGCAATCCAACCAGTTTCACCGGTCATGCAGTTGGACTGATGATGCTGCAAGTGTTGACAGCGAAATCGATCTCATGTTAGTTTTTGTTTTATTCTTTGTGTGTTGGACTCTGTGGCAGAAGTTTTAGCACCTTCTTACCCTCTCATCATGCCTTCTGCAGCACAAAAAACCATTTTATCCTTGTTTGTTCCAAGCAGAATTTGTTCTAGTTCTATGCTGCCTGCCCCTCAGTCGAAAACTTTCATCTCTGGTGGAATTCAACCTCACGACGTCATGATCACAACACAGGTATCTTACCAATTGAGCCAGAGCAATTCCATGAAAAGATGTGACCAGCTGAAACAGTTTTTAAAATTTGCAGCAGGTACAATTTGCCTTGCTGATGGGAGAAAGAAAATATAAGTTGCAAATTTCACAGCCCAAAAATCGCAAAAAATACTGAAAACTACACGTTTAAAACATAGTTGACAAAATACCACAAATAGGCCGCTAACCGTTTGTAAAAGTTGAAGAATGCAACGTTTCGTCCCCCTGCAAACCTGGGGCTTTTTCAAGCACATGAACAAGGAGATCGACCGCTGGACACTGATGTTGGACCCGTCGATCTCTTTGTTCTTGTGCTTGAAAAGCCCCAGATTTGCAGGGGGAGAAAGGTCGAATTCTTCCACTTTAACGAACGGTAAGCGGCCTATTTGTGTTATTTTGTGAACTATGTTTCCGTTCGTGGTGCCCGTGCATTGATCATTGTCTAAAACATATGGAGGGCAAACGCCACGGTATCCAGTTCGTGAGAAATGGTAGCGGTTTATGAGAATGCAGGCTTGAAACAACTTTCTTGATATCAAAAGAAAAAAGAATTCTGTTTTTATCAACTCTTGAAAACTTTTCTCGTCTGTTGGATTTGAACCTGTGATATGGAAATTTCATCTCAGGGATTTTTTTCTGACAGGTGCACTTCGAAATGAGCCACCACCATTAAATAAAGGGCTAGCATTTTGCATCAGCTCACAAACTGAAGTTATCAGCTCACAAACTCTTGCTATCAGCTCACAAACTGACCCTGTTGGCAAATTTTCAAGGGTGTGGTTGGTCTGTAAGTATCAAATAATTTGCCTGCCAGCCGGTAACGAGCCAAGTCGGTTAATTTTAATAAAATTACTCCAAATCCTTGTGGCAAAATTCAACTTATTTTCAGCCTATTATAGCGATTGCAGCAAATCTCAAGGGCAATGAGTTGGATCAAACCAAAATGCCCGTAACTTTTGAACTGGTGGATTTTCTGAAAGCGTTGTGAAGTTTTGGATTACGGAGACATTGGAGCAAGATACCGGGTGAAAATACCGAAACAAGATTTTTGAAACGTTCTCCATTTTGGAGGTACTCCCAACCTTAAACATTCTTGAAAAGGGCACCTGAGCACACAAAAGGACAGGTGCACGTACCCTGCTTGCCCTCCTCCTTCTCCACGCCACTGCAGAACAATAATTATGTAGTGAATTTTAATGCCGATACCTTACCAGTGGATTACCGAATAGTTGGATTCGAAGTTGAACAAGCCGGTAGATCAAGATCATCCGGAGTCTGCCGACATGAACTTACGGGCATACAATGCTGCCAACAACCCAACCGGAGGCATTGCCAACTCCAACGGCGGTAATTTCAATCGAGGATTAACCTGCAGTTGCGACTTTAGTCCCGACTTTTCCAAAATTCACACAAATTTTCGGAAAAGTCAGGACGAAAGTCTCAACTGCGGGTAAATCCTTTATTTGAAATTACCGTCGTAAGCTAAAATGCCACATCTCCAGTAGGCAATGGTAATTTCCTGCGTATCCCTGTGGCCAGTGGTATACTGGCGGCGGAAAAAGATTACCCATACATGTGAAAAATTTCCATTCTTGAGATTTTAGCAAAAACTCCATGCTGTAGAAATAAAAGATCCTCTTTCATCACTACTGTCAAAATCTGACACCTCTAGAAAGCTCCGTTGCAATTTGGCGCTTTAATTTCTACCAAATGCATAAGAGTAAAAAGAAAGAGAAAAAAAGTTTCGGAGGCAACAGTTAGATGGGAAAAACACATGTATGAGTAATCTTTTTCCGCCGCACTATACAATGTGAAGCTGACAAAAATGTGCCGTGTTAGTTTAATTCCATGGTGGTCCCATTCGTTGCTCTGCAGGATGTCTGTGTTCATGTTGCCAGTTTTTTCCTTTTTGTGGTGGACTCGCAATTGAATTCCCCGACCACAAACAATTCCTTGGCCTGACTTTTGCTGATTTTCCCAGCAACAACCAATATTTGCAGGTTGCAGGACTTCAACGTTTACAGCCAATGCCTGAAAACTTTTCAGTGGCTACGAGGTGGATTCACAGTAACTCCAGAATGATATTATTACCAAGGAAACCTGCATTCAGGGTGTCTGCAGTCGGACAGATACCATTTTCCCAGACTTCTCCAGGTTTTCCAGATGCTATTTCCAAAAAATTCCAGAATGGCCAGAACATTTTGTAAATGCTTTCAAAAAACCCGGAAAAACAGGGTCCACAACTTTGATTTGTTTGATATTGACCAAGTGTGGCCTATCCTTGTATAACAATACAAAGAAAAAAGAAATCAAGTCGAGCCCTGTTCCAAAATAACAGAGACTTTACTTGCGAGAGAATAGAGAAATTTCCAAAAAATTCCCAGAATTTTCAGAGAACTTTTACGAATTCCCTGACTTTTCCAGAATGGTAAAATTCCCTGACAATTCCAGGTTTTTCAGGTCTGCGTTGTCCCTGTGCATTGCAGGCAAATGAGGTTTTCCCGCTGACCGTTTTCGACCTTACCAAGAAATCCAGCACCGTTATCACTGTTTGCTCAGTGAGCATTGTGGCGTGGGGCAACATTGACGTAGCAAAAAACAACATCACAGAAGGCCCAAGAAAAGACTAGCATGACTGAATTTCCATTTTAATTCAACCTTTTAGTAATTAAATGTGAACTCATTCTTAAAACTGTGATCGTTAACGAATTTCACAATTAAAAGCATGGTCGGTTTTTGCGAAGTTATTGCAAACAACAAGCACACACAGACAAACACAGAATAAACCCCCGGACGAATGGCCAGTTGACCGACCCACTGACTGCTTCGAACTAAGTTCAAAGCTGTGCAGGCAAGACTCCTCCGAGTGTTCCCGTATGTATGCACGGTGGTACCCCAAGCATCCAAAAATTTTAATTCGTGGCGAAATTGATAGAATGGAATTTATATCTACAAAAATGGCAGTTGTATGCATGAATCCTCTAGCAGTCGTCACGCATCCTAGCAGGGATAGCGTAAAGTTACGAGAGCGAGTACGTAAACGTAACAGCCGTTCACAATAATTGTTACAAGGTGCAAAGCATGCAGAAAAAAATATGCGACACTTGCAAAGTGGAAAAAATAAATATCAAACCCTGAAATAACATTTGCAAATAATTCCCAAAACCAGTGATGATGACGAAATAAACACAAAATGGCAAATTAGACGGAAATGGGAGATGGGGCCTCGCAGGGTCATCACAGTGGTAATTGGTGTGCTTGGAAAATGATCATTCCAGAGTATAATCTCTGGGCAATGGTCCAAACCTGAGCTTCTTCGGATTACGACAAATTTACTCACCCTCCAGCGTAAGTCAAGATACCGTTATCGGAATGCGATGACTCAAGTCTCATGAGGAAATAGTGGTATTTTTGGAATATGAACAAAACACAAAAGGACTCGAAAGAAGGCTCGGCAAATCGCCAAGTCGATTTTGCTCAGAAAGGCATTTTGAAAGATGCCTACCGTACCAAGACTTAAATAGGCTTCCCAGGCTTTTGTATTCAGCTTTTGGGCAAAAATGATTGCGTTTGAAAAGGGAGGCAAGGTTTGTGGATGAACCCTCATGCAAGCCAGGAGGGATTCTCGCAACACAATTACTCACCCCGGGGAGAAGTGCGCCGGAATTGCATTAATCCGAGGTTACAGGTATAATTTCTGTCATTGAAGTAAATGGAGAAAATTATGCCCGCGACTTCGGATTAACATTATTCCGTAGCACTTCTCCCACGGGTGATTGATACCAACTTCCTACGGAGTTAAAAATGGGCTTCAAATATTGGCTCAAACCAAGCAGAGTTGGAAGAATTTATAACCAAGGAAACCCCTTCATAAACTGGGGTCTCAACGAAAAGAAAATGATTGAAGCTTGAAGGTAAATGATTAAGAGGCGAAATAAATAGGTCCTATGGAAAAACGATAATATACATAGACGAGGTTATAAGATACACAGTTTGACTGGAAACTTAGAAATGGCTGTCATAATTTTCCTACAAATTCCGTTATTATAGCAATACAAGCTCGCATTAATGCATTTTAGACACAGAAATCACAAGCAAATATAATCAGCAATAATTTTTTGCAGTGTAAGCCGGATGTCCTTGAAAAAAAATGATGGCACAGAGTCTTCCCAAGGCAGAGATTCGCACGATTTCAACGTCCGGAGGGTGTTGCGAATGCAGTCAATCGCTGGGAAACATGTCGAACGGCATGGGGGAGGAGTTTGACAATAACCGAAAAGCCTAATAGCCGGCCAATTCGGAGAATGTCTGGTCCAAGTCGTCGGAGAGACCCTTGTATTTCTCCTTCTCGTTGATGAGTTCGTCTGGGGAGGAAAAAGGCGAATTAAAACATGTTAGAATGGTAAAAATCGATGAGAGTTGGAAACGGAGCATCTGATAATGAACTTGCCCAAATGAGCACCCAAATCGAATTCTATTATTCCTGGGTGAGAGCATAACATGATGGCCCAAATATCTGGATCACCAGGAGAAAACAAACGGGAAAATAAAAAATTTGAACAGTTTTCAATCAATTTTTTGCTCATACAGCAGTGTCGACATTAATTGACCTTATCATAAAATGCCAATTTTTTCGATTATAACCAATGCCAAAATAAACTGCCTGGATTTGAGTCAACCAACCATGGAAATTGAATTGGTGCAAGCTGGATGCTTTTAAGGGGAGGGGAACCTGCTTTCGGCAAACTTTTTTTCTTTTTTGTCCGATTTAGTTAAACTTTTGCACATTCTTTGGAACAACCAATCAACACAACTTCTGAGCAAAATTTGAACACTGTAGCTCATGAATGGTTTTGAGCTCATCTGGTTTGGCCACAGCAGCCATTTAGGGTAAATAATAAGGTGATGTTCCATCCCATGCACAGCGAAACACCCAAATTCATGTTTTAAGGATAAAGATCCAAAACTTCTGAAAAGGCCCAATTTCTTGTTTTTAGCCCCAGAATTTTGTGGCAGGTGATTTTCTGTCACTCCGCTAGAATGATGGAGTCAAAAAATGTCAAATATGGCCTTGTCAATAGTTTTAGAACAGTGGTGTGGAAAATCCGTTGGGCAAAACCTTCGACCTATGTCTGCAGCATAGGAGAAGGTCAAACAACAAAAAGAACGTCAAGTGCCAGCCCAGTGCTGCTTGTATGATCCGGAACAAGTGCTGCTTGTATGATCCGGAACACATCAGGAGAAACGTCACTCCGTTTTGATGTTTTTTGTTGCTTTTTTACACATTTAACCAAAACATATCAAACGCAATAAATCAGGTGTAAAGCTAAGAATTTTTGTTATTGGGCAAACTTGGTCAAATTTTGACTACGATATTCAGTTTGTAGTGTTTTTTTATTGTCGCCAGAATTTCCTGGTCAAAAACAGTCAGCGGTAAAGAAAAATGTCAAAAACAATTTGCAGACTCATGCCCAAAAACTTGGCAGCAAAAAGTTGCCCAAGTTCAAGGACCAACTCTTCTGAACCACACTCACAAGTTCAGATATTTTTAAATCAACTATTCTTCTGATTTCAGAAAAAACAACACACCAAATTCTTCAAAATTAAATGGATTAAACATGCAGAAATATAACGGAGAATTTAGATTATGTGGTCACACCAAACAAAACACGAAAAAAATGCATCAAACGACTGTGACATACCATCGAAGAGGGGAGATTGATCCGACTGCAGGACACAAAAATATCAAAACAAAACACACACAGGCTACATATCATAAACGTGTAAAAAAGGAATGGAAAATGTCTCGGTGTTTTGATTGAAGAGGGCTACACTGCATGGACGGTTGCAGATTAGACCAACTACATGTTCTGGATATCCTGCAGGGTGGCATCCATCTCTTCCTGGAGGACCTTACTCCGTTCACGCTCGGCCAGTACCTCATCTGAAAAAGAACCATGTTAGTGACAGAAAACACACCATTCAAAGCGGCACGCATCAAACGGGCAATCAATGCAAAAATAATGTGGTTATGCAAAACAAAATGGCAGGGTTACAAAAATTCGATTTGGGCCCATGAGCAAGAAATTTTGAGCCTGGTGCTGGACGATCTTTAAGAGCTCCTTTTGATCTCCAGCCATATTTTCATCCCATATTTTCAGTTCTCTGGTCTCAAAACCCAAGAGCTTTGTCTTTTGCTCTCCAGCATTATTTTCCTCCCAATAAGCCGTCATCCATCCCGGGAGGATTGCTCCAGACCTTTTACAACTCTGCAAAATTTATTGGAGGTGGCACCCAGTGTGGAAAATCAATTTGAAACGGAATTGCATATGTCTGCAGCAAAGGGAATATTCGGAGAAATAAAAGGCATGGAGCCAGTGCATGCAGAATGGAAAGCAAAAGAAAAAAATGCCAAACACACTGACCCTAGAAGTCAACTGGTGAGATGACTCCGAGTAAGGGCGAAACCGGTTGTGTGTTCATTTCATGTACGAATGGACAAGGCTCATCCCACTAGAAATGGTGAATCCTGGGAAAGTCTGCAGGAGTTACTGTTGGAAGAACCACTCATAATGCACAATCTCAGATTGGGCAGTCTCTGCAGGCGATCATTAGATCAGATGGTCTCAATTTGAAAAAGTCACATGAAGCGAAACGTAAAAAACCCATGCAAAATTGGCAGGGAAAATAATTCAATGCAATATTATTCTTCAGGTCAAATCAATTTGTTAGGATGATCAATGCACGAGCACCACAAACGGAAAACATAGTTAACAGTCACTTAACAAAGAGGCTGCTAACATTAATAAATGTAAATGGCGATGTTTCTCCCATGCAGGCGTGAAGAAGCCTCACGTCTGAGTGGGGCGAAACGTCGCCATTTACAATATTCACGGACGGATAGCGCCCTCTTTGTTACATGACTGTTGTCCTTTTTATTAGGAATACACAAAATCTACAAAACAAGCTGCATGCAAAGAAACGACCCTCTTGGAAATTATCATTGAACTGTGTGGTCAAAAACTTGAAAGTGTCGTGAACAGGATACTTCTGGCAAGTCACCATCCACTCTTGATTGGTCGCAAACGGGAAATGCAATGTTTACATATTTACCCAGTAAGATGCAGCCCTTTGGCTCTGGAATTTGTTGGTTTGAAATTGGTTGAGTATTCCAATAGAAATGCGGCACTTTTTTGACGAGATCATCACCAAGAGAGACAAGAGTTCTGCGGGAACAAACCGATCAGTTGCTTGCATCCGCTCTGTGCTAGATTGGGAAAGCCAAATCCGTTTGGTTCCAAATGTGACGCATGCTCAGCCCCATTCGTTATTCTCTGGTGGGAACTTTCCTCCATCATGGTGGCAGTTCTTGTTGCTTGTGCAGTTATGACAAAAATCCTATGGTTTGCAAAGACACCTCCGGAATGCTCTACCAGTACCTATTCCAGAACCAAGGATGCAGCTTTTCCGCAGCAGAAAATCCTGCTTTTCCCGGAAATCAGTCAAGAACGATCCGCATCGTGCAATGTTGTTTTGGGGTATGATGCCGAAAAAGGGACGTGCGCCACTCGTAAACCCCGATAAAGCAAGGCAATTCACAAATTGCAAAGCAAACACGAGCATATTCTGCAAGCACACACAGCGAAGAAAGAGCATACCTTCCAGCCTGTCGACTTCCTTCTGCAACTTCTGAACAGATCGTTCAGCAAATTCAGCACGGGCTTCAGCCTGAAGAAAGGAAATATTATGAAAATGAAGGTGACGTCAATTTGGAGACTCGGCGGGTCCACCGGAAAGTTCTCTTTGCCTGGAATGGATCTGTGTGAACCAACATGAATTTGGATAATTCTTCACTGAATCTGATTATTGCAATGGAAATTGTTAGCAGATCTGGGCACCTCTGGATTTATGTGGGGATTACTGAACCCCCAGCAATCATTGTGACTAAACCCTCAGGTTTAGTCACAGGCTGTTTTTGTCATGTGCAGTTTCAGATGCTGTTTTCAACTTGCAGAGATTGGCCGTAAATTGTGAGAGGACTCAGCCGTCATCCACGTTTTTCTGGCCCATGGGCTTCATTCTAGACTGCCGCATAATCTGTTGGCCCTGGAAGTTTCAACGGTTTCCATAACTGGTTTGAAGTTAAAAGCAAACAATTTCGCGGGAGATATTGGACATCACCAATGAGATGGATGCAACGAACAGTCGTATGGTGACTCACAAATGAAAACAATTTCTGTTTAATTTGCAAGAATCCATCCAGATTTGCAAATGATACCGATAGTCTTTCATTGGTTGGTTGAACAATGATAAAATGGAGACGGGAAACTGGCAAAGTGTGCGTTAAATAAAGCAAAAATTACCACAGCCTTACCTCCTTTAGACGGGAAGTGAGGGTCTTGATTTGCTGTTTGTATTCCTCTTCACGTTGGTTAGCCTAAAAGGAAAAAGAAAATAAATAAATAAATAAATAAATAAATAAATAAATAAATAAGAAAAGCATGATTGCACAAATAAAACAGAAATGTCAATAGATTCTGGGCATGTCTTCTCTTCACAGTTCAGATATCGTATGGGGCTGGTTGCTCCCTCATTGCCATTGGCATATGCTCAGGAAAATGGACATTTAGGCACCTACCACCTTTCTGTTCGGCCATTAAATCCTACAGATTGCTCATTACAAAGAAACGTGTTTCAGAAACCCCTTCTGACAGGCTTTCGATTTTCCGCAATTTAAGATGCTTCACTGGTTACCGTCAGGCCCAAAACTACTCAACAGAAATGCCAGAATCTTCTGGGAGAAATAAATTACAGCTACATAGTAAAAGCTCTTGCATGAAAAAAAAGAAAATTTTATCTCTCACCTTTTCTTCAGACACTTCCAGTGACTTCAAGTTGTTACCGACCACACGCAATTCATCCTCAAGCTCAACGATCTTCCTGCAGGATCAACAAAAAGTGCACAAGAATAGAAGTAGTGAGCAAATGGAGATGGTGCTTCCAAGACTAGGTAGGTACCAATTTTTTTTGGCAATGCTTTGTTTAGTAAGTCAAGGGGTCAAGATCAGTGACAACTGCACCACGAACATGAAGGGACAAGGGAGTTGAAACCATCAAGTGTTTAGGGTTATTGTTCAGCTTGCCCAATGATTTTTTGCTTACCAAGGAATTCCGTGGAAGACACACTGAGAATCTAAGTAAAGACATCTTGATCTTGCTGTAAGATCTTCAATGACAAAGAAAATGAGGCCTATTCAGGCCTTGCTGCTTTTTTAATATCTCTCTCAAGGTTAAATCTGACTGAAAAAATCCCCTCAGTCAACAGTGGCGTTAAGTTTAAATCCCCAGTTGTGAAAATTTCATGGACCTGTTTGTCTTCCATAGGACATCATCTGAAAATAAAGACTTTCCTGGGGGGGGGGAGAAATTCATACTCAATGCAATCTCCAACACAAACACTATGATCTTGTCAAATGGTGTGCTCTTCTCCTTTGAAGGGCTGCAACGTTTCCAGGCTGGTATCAGGTTTCAGATCAGCAAGGATGAGAGTTTCAAGGAAGTCATAAACCATTATCTCATATCTGCCAGCTGATCATAGCTGGCAAGCAAAAAACTGCATTTTGACAGAATCAAAGAAAACAACGGAGAAAAAAGAGACGCACATGGCTGTCCACTGTGGTAAAGTAAAAGCACTCACGTCTCTCCAGATTCGGCTCTCTCTTCGGCTCGTTCCAAATCCTGCTCCATCAAAACAAGTTTACGTGCAACCTGGTGAGGCAACAGGGAGAGCACAGGTGTGAACAAACCATGCAACACACACAAATGCACAATGCAAAAAATCCATGCAAGAATAATAATTCTAAAGAATAAGGGGGGCCACAAAGTGGATATCAGTGGCTCAATGACAAATTTGACAAGTGAGATGGGTGACAAGTGAGATGGGAAAAGTTGCTGCAGGTTCGCCTGCCACAACTTGTAAGGATCATGCCTTCTGTAATGTAAAAAAATTTATGTGCATATCTCATATCTGACAAAGCATGGTGGCTGCAAGGGATGAGATTTTAAGTGTTCATAGGCCAAAAGGCTCACAATGCTAAACTTCGCCTAACAAAAGCACCAAAAATGTAAAAACTATTAATTCATGTAGAAGAATTCCTTTGTTATTAACTATCCACTGTCTCTTCAGCTAGGCATTTCGTCCACACATTTGAGAATCTTCTTGCCCCCAGTTGACCATGCACATCAATGGTGTTCACCAGAAGAAGCCTTGCAGAAAGTGAGGCGTTGGGTGGAATGGTGCACAATAATTGATATGCAGAACACAGAAATGCTGGTCGTCTTTTTCTAAAGAAACCAATGCCCGGTTCTGCCAAGCATGGTTAACTTACGAGTTAACCACTGATTAAATAGGCCTATAACAGAGGATTAATTTCTGTTCTTTTTTTGTTCTTTGGCATTTTCCAACCTTTGGTTTGTTAACCACTGGTTAGGCAACATTTAACCATGGGTTAGCCCTTGCACCTTTCCTTCCGCCATCTTCTTTAAAATGGCAGCAGTAGAATAACAGCGATGTTTCGGAATGGATTTTCCGGGAAGATCCCGTAGCTCAGGTGGTAGAGAGCTTGCTTCGGTTACGAGAGGACCCCGGTTCGATTCTCGGCCGAGGTGAAATTTTTCAAACAAATGCTCTGAGAATGTTTCGTGTCAGGAACTTTCACACAACACGTTTTTTAAATTTTTGGTTGAATTTATTTGTTTCACGGGTCCCGTCATTCCAATTTCATGCAAAAATGCTCACAGACGTGTGTCCAAGAAACAGTCCAAATTCATGAAATTCAGGTTGAAAAAGTTTAGGCAGGTTTTGCCTCTTGCCACCTGTTGTCTGGTAAGGTCTATTTTTGTTTCGTAATGTTCCCAAGGACCCTCACCCGATCACTGATTTATTTGACGAGGACTTCCACGGCATTCTGTCGCGCAATGTGCAGAGTTAACGTGGAATTTTCAAACATTTCTTTTTTATTTTTGGCAGTTCTCAGATTTTTGTTACCTTGTTATTGCTCCCTTTTCACAATGGATTCCCTTTTTTCTACCGCAGGCAAGACATTTACATACCCGCAGAGTTTGGGGAAACGGCCCCCAACTCCGAACGGAAATGGATACCCCCAGTGCATCCTTTTCCCCTGCCTTGTCTCACAAATTGCGATTGTCGCACCATCTTCGGAAATGGATACCCCCAGTGCATCCTTTTCCCCTGCCTTGTCTCACAATTTGCGATTGTCGCACCATCTTAATCTGCCGCTTTCGGTGGGTCAACTTTAAACATGGGTATCCGTACGGCCTGCCGAGACGCTGGAGCGTCACACCCGGAAGCCTCATTCAACTCTAGCTGGGTGAGGGTGACTGATGAGTGCCCCAGTGAGGCAAGGTTTGTTCAACATCTTTCTTTGACTGCAAACAGCAGACGACATAAAGTCGTTTATCTTTATTGGTGGTTATCTTAATTTAACCCGTGGTTTACGGCAAAAAACAAGTCAAAAGAACGCAAAAGATAACCACTGGTTAAATCCTTAACCAGTGGTTAACTTTAACTACGGCAGAGAGATAACCTCTGGTTAGAGACCAAAAGAACAAAACAAAGATTAACACTTGGTTAAGTTGAAGATAACCACTGGTTAAAGTTAACCACGCTTGGAAGAACCGGCCATAAGAAAGATTTCAACCAGAATACAACTTGGGAGGAACATTTTAGAGGAACAAGCTATGCAATATTTGGGTTCGTGAACTGTGTGGGGCTTCAAATTCTTCAGGTAGTTGTGGCACATTCGTGGCTCCTGAACCGATTTCTACAAAAAAAAAAAAAAAAAAAAAATCTGCAGCCATTTTCCACATGCACTTTCCTACCTACTGTAGGTGTAGGTAACGAAGCAGGCAGGTAATCTCTATTGAGGTAGGTAGTGTGGCAAGGGTTAAAAAGCAAATAGGTACCTATCAACAACCAAACAAATAATACAGACCAAATAGGCCTAAATCAATAATCGAGAACACATTGGTATGAAGGCCTAAAATTTGAGAACCAGTTTGGGAGCCTACTTTAAACCACAAGAAAGGCTAGAACAGACATGCAAAACCTCGACAGGCACACATCACAAACACTCACAGCCTTGGAACCACTGGAATAAAAAGATGTTTCTCAAAAATAGGAACACGCAATAACAATCTAACTGAAACAAAAGGAATTGTTCAACTGAAAACAGAAAAAGAAATTAGAAGGTGCAAATGCAAATCAGATTCGCAGATAAAGTAAATGGGAAATCTAAAAGAAATTAGCAGGTGCAACAATGCAAATCAGATTCCCAGATAAAGTACCTAAATGGAAAATCTGTTTTTTGAATCTGATACATGATTGGCCTTCTCTGTTTCTGGCATGCATGGGTTAACACTGCTTGTAGGTCATGTCTCCTTCCATATTATTTTGCATCCGACTAAGGGGTTCCTTCTCTGTAGTTCGAAGGTCCTTCATTCTGCAGGCACCTAGTTCACACAATAGCTATAGCTCCTTCGATTTGTGGGTAAAGGGGAGCCACAGGAGCACTATAAAATGAGGATAATTACAAATGAGATATGACTACGATTCGCCAAAAATAACAACAAAAACAAATGAACAAAAATGATGAGATGTGGATCAAATCAACAGCATCGAAGCAAAACAGAATGCCAACAACGACATGCAGCAATCGTGATGAAAAACAACGTGGAAACACGTGAGAAGACAACAATTATAAAAAAAAACAATGCAAAAATGCATGCGAGTATCCGAACTTCCTGTGCCGTCAATTCTGGTGGCTCCAGAACATTTCTGGCCACGAAAGAGCCACAGTGGAACAGCCATGGGGGCTCATATGGGAAAAGGGATGTGGGAACTCACGATTCTCCCGTTTCTGCCCGCTCTTCAGCACGTTCCAAATCGGCCTCAACCATTGCAAGCTTACGGGCAACCTGATGAAATCACAGTAATGAATACAAAGCAGAAAAAAGTTAACATTGCCAACTGGGAATTATTTCAAATTGTCTAAATTTCTAAAATACAATGGCATGGGCAATTATTATCCTTGCAGCACTTCTGCTAAATTTCTTTCCCTGCAAGGATTACGTGCAATATCCTACAATAAAATTACCTGCTAAAAGTTGGCCCAGCACCAAGAATGTAGGCACATCCATCACACGACAACAATTTCAAGACACATGAAAGCATGTCGTCAAGGGATATGCAGTGTCACTTTCAATTTTTCAAAAAATTGAAAATTAACCAAATTGTACCCAGGAAAATAAACCCGAAGAATGTTAAAACAGTTCATGTTGGTCTCATGCAGACTTTTTTTATCTGCTGTCACATACTTTTTTGCCACAATCATTATGCCCGATGATGCACACCCAACAATGAATGGAAACCAACTGTCAATATTAGTTGATTCAAACTTTCCACTATCTAGGGCAGCCGAGTGCCAATGGATGAAGTGTCATGTCGGAGCTGATCTTGCCTCTGTGGCGGTAACTGGACTGCTTCAAAGTGCATTGGAATGCTGAGAGTATACACTTCTCCCCACTTTTTGTATCTTTTCGTGCAACTCTTGTCACAGCAGAAATTTTTCGTTCCAAATCCTTTTTACTAATGTCCCTTTTCTAGCAAGTTGGCTGCCACGTGTAAAAATAGCAGCATCGCCAGCGTGCCGCATCGGGTCCGCAGTAAAACCATGCTGTTTTGGTGGGTGGTTTCACCTTGTTTGGGTTTCTCTAGGCATTTTGAGCCATTTGGCACCATTTTTAAGGTGTGTATCATTTTGATACACGCCATGCCCCAGGTGCCATGTGCATCACCAGTGATGCACACCAAAGTGCTGTGAAAGCAGGGTCTGGTGTGAGGTGCCACTCAGTAAAGTGTGAATGCATTGGGCTGTGCCAGCTGCGAACTGCAGCCATTTAAAAAGTAAGGGCCTGTGCATCATTTTGATACACACGGCACATGCGGCAAATGCCATGTGCATCACTCCTGATGCACATGGCAGCCAACTTGCTAGACATTTTGCTTCACTAGATTCCGATTTGAAATTTTGTCATTTTTACCAAAGATATCATGAATGGAGGACTGAGAAGCACTCTTAGTTTGGATCTGTAAATGGAATAAGGTGCAGGCTGCACAGCATAACCTAGATTTCGTCACTAATAACAGCAGGGTAAGTTATGTAGTGATGAAAGGACAACAGATGTATAAAATCCAATATGAAGAAATTCGAGGCATATTGTTAGGAATACAGCTAAAAATGCACTCGATTATGCAGCCAGGCAGTTTAGTTCAAACGGAAAACCAAATTCAGAGGCCAACAGAAGAAAAACCTTGATTTTACCAAAATCTGATGAGATTGAAGAATTGAAGACATCCATTGCCTACCTGGCCATGTTGCAATAATTGTCAACGGTGCATCTGTTCAAGAGAATTTCCTGACAGGGAGAGGTGTTGATTTCAAAATTCGTCAGCCAATGAGTTTACCCCAGAAATTGCCAAAATTACCAAAATGCAATGCAGAGATGATTGAAGTTTCACATTTTCTTCGAGGTGGATGTCGACTACTTGCATGAAGGAACATTAGGTGTTGTTCAAGAATAAAAAATTGGAATGGGTTAGACGTATAAAAATGAGGGGTAAGTACCGGTACATCGACAACGTGCATGCGGGAATCTTCCACGCAGACTGACAGGGGATTTAATTAGGTACCTACTTTCTGTGCGGTCACATTGACAACTTGCAGAAGTAATTTTTGCTGGAAAGGATTAGGTACCAACACTTTTCTTTGTGGAACAACTTGCATGGAATGATGAAAATTTCCAAACAAAAACTGACAGGGACTGGACATTCTTTGCAGGGACCATAACTTGCATGACTGGATTTCCAAGAAAAGCTGGCAAATGCGAGAAATCTATGCATAAAAATATAAATAAAATACCTCGTAGGTGTGAATTTCCTTTACAGGGATCATGTGACAACTTGCATGAGGCCCAGAGGAATTTCCAAGAAAGGCTGATGATAGGAGTAAGGTAGGAACACATATTTTTTATGTGGGAATTGAGCCTGAGGGAATTTCCAAGAGAAGCTGGCAGGGTTTAGATTAGGACCTTCACGTTTTCTTTTGGGAAATGTTGATACCTTGCATGAGGGAATTTTCCAAATGAAAACTGGTATTAGTTAAGCATATTCCTTGCAGGCAACGCTGGCAACTTATGTGAGGGATTCCCAAAAAACTATAGGCCTAAGTGTGATAAGTGAAAGTCACACATTTTCTCTGCGGTCAATAACTGCAATTTTCATGACGGAATTTAACACACAAAATCTGGCAGAGGATATGATCATTTCATTTACTTATAATCATTTTCCCCCTAGAAAAGCTGGCAAGAACTAGGTGCACATTTTCATTGTGGTGAGTGTTGACACTTGCAGCACAAGGAATTTCTAAAAGAAACTTGGCAGGGTCAACACATTTTCTCAACAGGGAACGTTTACAGCTGAACTTACATGAGGAGATTTCCAAGAAAAGCTGACATGAATCAGGCAGTAGGCCTACACATTTTCTTTGTGAGAAACATTGGTAACCTACATGAAGGCATTTCCAAACAAAAACTGGAAAGTTACCTGCACATTTTTCTTGTGGGGAAAGTTACCTGCACATTTTTCTTGTGGGGAACGTTGGCAACTTATCTGATGGGAACATGCAGATTGTAAGAGAACTTAGTGGCGGTAAAATGGCAGGTTGTGGAACGTAACACAAAACAAACGAAAAAATGGAAATTTATCACCTAGCTTTGGAGAAGGGAAAGGGTGCAGTAAACCATAGATTAGATTAAGCATAAAACCTTCAAGAAGTTAGGCTGTGTTTTGCTGAAACGAACAAAGGCAACAAGGGTGGCGTGGCACACAAAATTGTGAGGGCATCATGGGAAGCTCCCCACAAACTGACGAGACTCTGATATAATAGCTCAACACTACTGGACTTGTCAGGCAGGAAAAAATCAAATTGCCCACTCAACATAAACATGGACAACTTATTTTCCACCAAAGCAAAAAAAAAAAAAAAAAACTCGCTCTGTTTACGTCCTCTTGGAGGTGGCACTTTGACACAGCGACATTCACCTGACACTGGCTTTGAGCTCAGCTTGTTTAATTTGCATGGAAATACAAAAATAGGTTAACGCAAGGTGGGCCAAAAATGAAAGCATCTCTGCCTATATCACAATAGGAGAATCTTCTTATTTAGGTACCTACACGGATCCACACAATCTACTGCAAGAGCTGGTCATAAAGCACAAAATTAATGGCCACCCTGTATCCACACCTAGAGAGATGCTACCCAGTTAATCTTATGAGCCATGTAGGCTAAAATGATGATGTTCACAACAAATAGATTAGTCACCATCAGACGATGGTCATGCAGCGATGCCGGGAAAAGCTGAAAAACAACGGGTTGACTGTTAGGCTGACAGGCAGGTTGAAGGTCGTTACAGGGTCAATTAAACACCCATCTGGCCTGTTCTAGAACACTCAGGGGTCAGCCAGTCCAGTCAATCACCTCATCATATTTCCTGTCAGCCTCCTCAGCCAAGAAGCGGGCTTCCTTCAGCTGGTTCTCAAGGGCATCCATACGCTCCTCATCAGTGATGGAGCGGTTTTCCAGCACCTTACGCATTCTAGACATTACAAAAAGAATGAAAATATTAGGGAAAATTAATTTTTTAAGATATTTTCTGCAAATTCTAAATGGAAAGTTACATCAGTGTTACACATCCTGATTGTTGTGGCCCCCTGCAGGATGAGAAGATCCCCATTCGGCAATCCACCATGTCCTGAAAATAGAACAAATCTTCGGAGAGATCACGATGCCGGAGACCAATGACCAAAAATCTGACACCTGGAAAAAACTTATGTAGGTATAGACCACTGAAAATAGAACAAAGCCAGTTTATATGCCGACACACTAGCACATTCATCCACTCATTCACACTAAAGTCCATGTTTCGCTAGGATTCTAAATACTTAGGTAAAAGAGTGCTGAGAAAGGAGCACTGTTGGAAACCAACCTCCTCGTATTTCTTATCAGCTTCCTCAGCAATCAGTTTAGCTTGAGCTAACTGCACTTCGATTAGTGTCACCCTGTCATCCTCCATGTTTGTTTTGTTTTCAAGTGCTTTTCGTATCCTAAATTTAAATAGGGTTGGTAGGTTATAGGAGGGTTGTTAGTAAGGTTGGTTGTCACTCATCCTCAGTCACAAGCCAGATTTATATCACAGGGTCTTGGAGGTGACATCACGTATTCGTACAATTTAGCTGCAGCAGGCCATAGGGTGAATGCTGAGACTAAGTTTGGGCCACAGGCAGCATGGAGCAAGGCCACATGCAAGCATTTGTTCATGGGTTCTTTTGTTCTTGTCAGGTGGATGCAGCATTCCTTTCTCTAAAATGTGGAGCTTCATTTGTCTGGATATCTCTCTTTTTCATTTTTCTTTTTCTGTCATGCTGACTGAACCTTTGATTTGACAATGCCTGTCGTTGTGCAATTCACAACAGATGAATCACATCTGATGACATTTTGTCACCACTAGCTGCCGATAACCACCGACAGTTGTTCTTTCGATGTTTGCGGAGACTTTTTCCCAGCTGGTAAGATGCTTTAACATTCACATGGGGATCTGCAAGGCTGCAAGTTAGTACGGCCAATGCATTGCTCCATTCGTGGTCTTTTTTGAAGTCACCGAGCATGTTACAAACTATCTTTTTGGAATGCCCCGCTTCGCACGCTTCACTATCCCATGCAATGGGAGATGGGAGAATTGCAATGGAGAAATTGCAATTGCAATGGAGAACATAGCCAATTTCTGCACCTACTAAGTGCATGCTTTTGTCAGTTGTTGCTGTTTTGGACCATCCAATGTGTTGCACTTATCGCAAGTGTATGCCATGCCTGCTTGAAACTGCACAACCTTATGATGCAACTTTCATTCATGTTGGCAAGGTAAATGCCTCCACAAATGTCAAAAACTGCTCATGGTTATTGGCAGCTTCTCCGGTGTGAATCACCATGAATTTTAAGACGGCGTCATGTCATCTGTTTTAAATTGCATGACGACTGCAGTGCCAAATCCTCGACAGAGCAAATTTGATTGCATGAAATTCAGTTTTCTTTTTTACACCAGGAAAAATGCAGTTTTTCACCCAACGGACAACATTCGCAGATTTTTTTCGCAGAAACCTTGACAGATTAGATTAGGTGAAAAAATCCAGAAATGGAGTGATCAAGTTCCATATTGAACGATATGGAACATTTTGGCAGAGGTGGCTGCAAAATGTTGTTCATGAAGCCATTGCAAAAACCTGAGAGAACAATCAATTCAGAATGCTATACGAGATTCTTTTAGAATGCTCGTAAAGGATAGAACAAAAGGTTGCTTGTGCAAATAATATGAAAGATTAACTTTTTGTTCTCATCAAGTTTGGCACAAATGCCGAACAAGAGACAACAAACGAAATTGTCATTTCATGGTCTCGAAGTCGGTCAGGGCAGGAGCAACCTTTTCATGGTTTTGACGTTTGTCAGGGCTGGAGCAACCTGAACGATCCTCATTTGTAGGAAATGGTTGTTGTTCATGAGAAACCAGATTGGGGATCCAGCAAATGAAAATACATTGAACAATAGATACCTAATTAGGGTCAGGTGGGGGAAGCCCGACCATGGGAGAAACCCGACCACAGACTTGTGAACATTGTATTTTGCAGAAAACCATATTTTGATATTTTTATGTGGCTCTTTGGACTTTTTTCAACAAATCTTGTCTTAGGGAGATTTGGTGTGCTAAAATATAATTTTGAAAACCGAAACTTCGCAATTTGAAATGTTTTTCACTTCGGACTGCATGCAGTCCAATATGTTTCAATCAGTGTCATATGGTCTGACTGTGTGACATTGCGTTGATGAGAATTTTGTCAGAAGGTGTTGTTTCATCATTGAAAAGTGTCAAAACATGTCTTTCGTCTGCACTTTTCAGGTAAATTACTGGTCGCATTTGCCCCATACCTATAAAATGACTCTTGGTGAAAATGCGACCGACTGGTTGGGGTAATTCAGGTAATTGCGACCTAGTGGAAGAAGGAAATGACGGTCAAAATAAAAAGTGCACAGTCATTTGTTTGTCTCTTTCAATATATATTTTGATTTTTCTGTCTGGTGGGGTAATTCCAACCATGCCACTTTCTGGCTGGTGGGGTTATTCAGACCATGCTGCAAGACTGCCCCCGTCAGCATCAGACCTCTTTTGGTCACATTTATCCCAAATGGCCAACCACACAATGGAACAGGAAAGAGAAAAGCATGGTCGGAATGGCCCAACTATTTGGTCTGAATAATGGACTCCAACTATTCCAAAAAATGAAAAAAAGTTTGGGGTAATTCCGACCATCAATTTTTTTAACAAACTGTTGCAGCAATGGAGTGGAGCACTGATAGGATGTTCTGGAGACATGTAGGTACCCTCACATTGCACCTTGTGGTTTTGAAATTGATTTCTTCCAATTCCCACAAAAATGCAGAGAAGTTCAAGTTTGCAAAAAGTGGTCGGAATTACCCAATCTGCCCCATTTATCGACACAGGAATTACCCCATCTGACCCTATTTATCGACGCGAGCAGAAACGTGCCATTAAACCCCTCCAAAAAGGAATCACAATTTCCGATTTTGATATCGAGGCTTTGCCACTTTTTTGGAAAAGGTAGGTAATTCCTCTTCCGGTGGACTGAATACATTTCACATGATTTGCATATGCTGATGTCCAAATAACAGCAGTCCAAGGCCAATAGTTTGGACACAGAGACAAAATGAAATCAATAATTTAAACTTTGCAGAGATGTTCCAACTGTAATGCGGGTGTTTCAGGAGCTGATTAATCTGTCCAAAGCACCGCATAGAATTATTATTCTCTAATTAGGCCAACATATTTCAATCATCTTGCCGAACATCTGAGCAAAGTCCAAATCACAAATATGGTTTGTCAACACCAAATAAAGGCAAATGGTCATCCTCATATGTTTTCCAGCTCTTTGTGTGGATTATATGCAACACAGCGTGGCCCTCAACTTCTGGAAATAATTGAGAGATAAGATGTATAGGTAGGTACCTCCTATATGTGGTTACAGGGCCTCATTTAAGTTTATCCAGTGACAAAATGTGCTCCAACCACAAGGTAGGTGCCTATTTCTGATACGTGGCACCCAACTCGCTTCCGAAGGAGTTTTCCATCATATCTAGAAAACTCAACTTGAACTCTGACTACTCTGAGTCATGATGCTCAGTACATACCTTTTTAGTGTGCGGAAAATGGTTCTTTTGCAAAGGGGGCAGCTTTGGTGCCCAGATACCGGCCAAATAGAGATTTTTTGTCACAAGGCCAGGGAACCGGAATTTTTGGGAGTTCTTACGAAGGCACCTGTCTGCGAATAAGTGCGTGGAGGATCACATTTTAGCCACAAGTTGTTTCTGCAGTTTGTTGAAGACAAACCCAGATGTAAAAATTGGGTTCTGTTCCGCCATGGTATCCATGAGGCATCCAAAGATTCATAGCTACCTTCATGTTTGGCATTGGCATCTGGTGGGTTGGGTAGGGGCATATCTTCTGAATAGAGTAGGAGCACTCAGAAAACGACTAACAATAAGGTTGATTCATGTGTGCATCAGGATTACTACCTGTAAATTACTCCGAGATTTTCAGCATTTAACACTAATAAACTCCGATAACCTGGGTTAAGTTGTTTGTTTTGTGTCGGCATTTGAATTTGTATTGCGACAAGAGGTTTTAGTTTTGCAGAAGGCTGGTATGGAATGCATTTGTTGAAGAGGGAATAAGTTGATAAGATCCCTGTTTGACATTGGACAAAGGAAAAGTGTATATTGAAAATCTAAGAAGGTAGGTAGATAGATAGGTACCCACCGTTCTGATTCATCTGCAGCATGTGATGCTTCGGCAAGCTTGGTGGTGGCAGTGTTCAAACGCTCTTCTGATCGCTCCAAGTCCTCTTCAATGAGCTGGATTCGGCGGTTCAGTGCAGCAACCTCACCTTCAGCTGTTGGAGTAAAACAACACAGGAAGGTCTAATTTAGATTGAAGATCACAGACACTGAATTACACTCGCACCAGAATTTAGCACCGATCTCGCAACAGCTGGGCCTTTTAGCCTAGTCAGTTCATCTAAGTTGAGCTTTGACATAGGCAGGGCTGCAGAAAGTGGGAGCATTGCTCCCGGGACCGTTGTGGTCCGACGGGATCGAAAGTGGGCTGGAGAGCAAAAAAAAAAAGCTTCCAACTTTCGTCCGGGATGGAAAGACGTGTAGATCGGCGAGCGAAGTAAACTTTTGGATTTTTCGACAGGGACCGAACTAACCGGCTAACCAGCAAAAGAAAGCTGATGAGCAAAAAAAAGCTCATGAACCAAAATTTGACCAGGCTCCAAAATCCGTGCTCCAGGGCTCCAAACAACTTTTTGCAGCCCTCAGGTAATTGCGACCTAGTGTTTTGAATGACACAAAAATCAGGGTCCGACCAAGAAAAAGGCAGTACCTATACGAAAAAAATCCTGAAGATGGTCATGAATTTCTTGTTTTGTGGCTGCCATTGGAAGAAGGAAATGACGGTCAAAGGAAAAAGTGCACAGTCATTTGTTTGTCTCTTTCAGTATATATTTTGATTTTTCTGTCTGGTGGGGTAATTCCAACCATGCCACTTTCTGGCTGGTGGGGTTATTCAGACCATGCTGCAAGACTGCCCCCGTCAGCATCAGACCTCTTTTGGTCACATTTATCCCAAATGGCCAACCACACAATGGAACAGGAAAGAGAAAGCATGGTCGGAATAATTACCCAACTATTTGGTCTGAATTATGTACTCCAACTATTACAAAAAATGAAAAAAAGTTTGGGGTAATTCCGACCATCAATTTTTTCCACAAACTGTTGCAGCAATGGAGTGGAGCACTGTTAGGATGTTCTGAAGACATGTAGGTACCCTCCCATTGCACTTGTGGTTTTGAAATTGATTTCTTCCAATTCCCACAAAAATGCAGTGAAGTTCAAGTTCTGCAAAGAGCAGAAACGTGCCATTAAACCCCTCCAAAAAGGAATCACAAATTCCGATTTTGATATGAGGCTTTGCCACTTTTTTGGAAAAGGTAGGTAATTCCTCTTCTGGTGGACTGAATACATTTCACATGATTTGCATATGCTGATGTCCAAATAACAGCAGTCCAAAGCCAATAGTTTGGACACAGAGACAAAATGAAATCAATAATTTGAAACTTTGCAGAGATGTTCCAACTGTAATGTGGGTGTTTTATGAGCTGATTAATCTGTCCAAAGCACCGCATAGAATTCTTATTCTCTAATTAGGCCAACATATTTCAATCATCTTGCCGAAAATCTGAGTCCAAATCACAAAAGTCCAAATCACAAATTTGGTTTGCCAACACCAAATAAAGGCAAATGGTCATCCTCATATGTTTTCCAGCTCTTTGTGTGGATTATATGCAACACAGTGTGGCCCTCAACTTCTGGGAATAATTGAGAGATGAGATGTACAGGTAGGTACATACCTATACCGACTTTTTGCGGATGACATCGTTGTTTATAGGGTCATATCCTCAAATGAGGACTTCATTGCTCTGCAGACCGATGTGGACTCCATTGCGGAGTGGTGTGATGCCAACTGCATGGGTATAAATGCCTCAAAAACATCCATTATGTCTTTTTCAACCTCCCGATCGCCTGCATTGTATGACTACAAGGTAGGATCCAAAGTTCTTTGCAGGCCAGATATCATAAAATACTTGGGATTGCTTTTTACTTCCAAACAGCTGGATTCCACACATTGAAAAGATTGTGCAAAAAGCATCAAATCAATTGAAGTTCCTTATTAGGAACTATAGCTATGCTTCTAGGCAAATCAAGACTATTTTATACATGTCAACTGTTAGGTCATTGTTAGAATATTCAACCACATCCTGGTCCCTTTCCAAAGATGTCACATTGATGCAATTGAGGCAGTGCAGCGGAGAGCTGCAAGATTCGTTTCAGGCAACTTTAGCTTTGACGCGAGCGTTACGTCTCTCTTAAATGAGTTAGGATGGGATTCTCTTGAGAAGAAAGAGTCCTGCATGGCCTTTCAGCATTTAGGCATTGCATTCTGAAACGTGGAGGCTGGGGTGAGGACCATGGAATCTTACCCCAAATGACAACTCTACAAGAGCAAGTGACTTTCTGTCCTTCGTTCCTCCTGTTCTTTCCAAAAACATTGACAGAAACTCGTTTTTTCACAGCAGCCTTTTTCTGTGGAATCGTCTTTGCCTTCCTATGGATGCTCTCAATTTTTCCGAGGGCCACTTCAACAATGTTGTTCGGACCAAAATAGAGAATCTGACTATGGTCTAGGCAAATTTTCGGGCAGCTGACTCGGAGCCATATTTTTATCATTGCATGTCAGATTCTCCTGCAGCTTCAATTTTAAAAATAAGTAGGCAGGGGTTCGCAGATAGCTTTTCTAATTCTTCTTCCCCCCCCTTTTTTTTCTTCCCATTTTCCATCAATTTTATCTTAGGGCAATTTCATCCATTTGTTTTTAATGCAAATGCCTGTTGGTTTGGCTTTAATTTGTGCATCCAATACATGATCTCCATTTCTGTCTCTGGAATCTCCGGCACCATCTTCAAAACTTTTGCAAGGTTCGTTGCCCACAATTTATTTTAATGTGTTTGTTTTGTCCTTTTGACCTGCCTGACATGCCACCATGCGGGGCCTGTTGTCTGTGTTTGATTGAACAAGACATGAACTTTTTGATTACGCCATGCATCATTATTCTAACAATCGGCGTTTTATCCTCTGCACTAACGGAATGGGATGCAATTTTTGGCTAAAAAGCCTTTGTCAAAAATGAGACTGAATTGGTGTTGAAATACACGCCACAAATTGTTGCATCTCTCCGACGGCATTGGTTGTTTTTGTTTAATTTTTGACACCGGACTTTTGTCCCACGGTTGCGACGGCGGGGGGACTCCGTCCCCAGTAAATTATTTATTATGTGGTTACAGGGCCTCATTTAAGTTTATCCAGTGACAAAATGTGCTCCAACCACAAGGTAGGTGCCTATTTCTGATACGTGGCACCCAACTCGTTTCCGAAGGAGTTTTCCTTCAAATCTACAAAACTCAACTTGAACTCTGAGTCATGATGCTCAGTACCTTTTTAGTCTGCGGAAAATGGTTCTTTTGCAAAGGGGGCAGCTTTGGTGCCCAGATACCGGCCAAATACAGATTTTTTGTTCACAAGGGCAGGGAACCGGAATTTTTGGGAGTTCTTACGAAGGCACCTGTCTGTGAATAAGTGCGTGGAGGATCACATTTTAGCCACAAGTTGTTTCTTCAGTTTGTTGAAGACAAACCCAGATGTAAAAATTGGGTTCTGTTCTACCATGGTAGGCTATTCATGAAGCATCCAAAGATTCATAGCTACCTACATGTTTGGCATTGGCATCTGGTGGGTTGGGTAGGGGCATATCTTCTGAATAGAGTAGGACTTAGTAAACGAATAAAAATAAGGTTGATTCATGTGTGCATCAGGATTGTAACCTGTAAAATACTCCGAGAGTTTCAACATTTAACACTACCGAAAACTCCGATAACCTGGGTTAAGTTGTTTGTTTTGTGTCGGCATTTGAATTTGTATTGCGACAAGAGGTTTTAGTTTTGCAGAAGGCTGGTATGGAATGCATTTGTTGAAGAGGGAATAAGTTGATAAGATCCCTGTTTGACATTGGACAGACAAAGGAAAAGTGTATATTGAAAATCTAAGAAGGTAGGTAGGTAGATAGGTACCCACCGTTCTGATTCATCTGCAGCATGTGATGCTTCGGCAAGCTTGGTGGTGGCAGTGTTCAAACGCTCTTCTGATCGCTCCAAGTCCTCTTCAATGAGCTGGATTCGGCGGTTCAGTGCAGCAACCTCACCTTCAGCCTGTTGGAGTAAAACAACACAGGAAGGTCTAATTTAGATTTGAAGATCACAGACACTGAATTACACTCGCACCAGAATTTAGCACCGATCTCGCAACAGCTGGGCCTTTTAGCCTAGTCAGTTCATCTAAGTTGAGCTTTGACATAGGCAGGGCTGCAGAAAGTCGGGAGCATTGCTCCCGGGACCGTTGTGGTCCGACCGGGATCGAAAGTGGGCTGGAGAGCAAAAAAAAAAGCTCTCCAACTTTCGTCCGGGATGGAAAGACGTGTAGATCGGCGAGCGAAGTAAACTTTTTGGATTTTTCGACAGGGACCGAACTAACCGGCTAACCAGCAAAAGAAAGCTGATGAGCAAAAAAAAGCTCATCAACCAAAATTTGACCAGGCTCCAAAATCCGTGCTCCAGGGCTCCAAACAACTTTTTGCAGCCCTGGACATAGGTGTAGGCATAGCTTGACCCTTTTGTACCTGCTGTAGAACTTTCCTGGACAACAAACAGGCAGGGCTCTGCAATGCCAGTTGAATAACTTTTTGCTTCAAACAAGAATTTGGAAGTGCGTTTTTGCTCGACTAGTCTAAAACAATTTTTCTCCAACATTTTTCGTGGGGAGGATAGACTGAGATTTTTGCAAAAACATCATCGAAGGTTGCTATTCTTAGTTCATCAAAGGGTTTCTCTAAATTTTTGATCAAAAGAGATGCACTTCAAAAGTGGACTGCAAGTCATACTTAATTATTTTTCAAGTCCCCAAGAAACAGGACGGGACTCAACTTGTGAACCCAATTCATAAATTCATTTACTCGCCCAGCGAACGTGTGCTGTTCGAAACCCAACCATTTTACTCTGCATCGTGCCATGTACGATTCTACCATTGGAATAACTACTAAATAACAGGCATGAAAGAGAAACTGCAGATGCGACAGACAGGAGACCGGTAGTTTTTTTTACCATCACTGACCACTTTTGAGTAAGTTAAACTAGATCACTGCGGTGAAGTTCTGAGCATGGTTTAGGGACAAAAATAATGAATCAAAAAAGTCTGAAAAATGGAAAACATGCTTGCAGTGCACGGACAGTCGGACAGCTCTCGTTCTGGTTTATTTTTTGCGGCCTCATTCATGTGCTTTCGAATCCATTTTTCAATCGTCATTTTTGAAATGCAAATAGGCGTTTTTTGTCAATTCCATTTATAGGTTGGTGGCTGGAACAAAAACGTCCATCACGATTGAAATTCAGCAGATTCACTTGGATTTTTAAACGTGACTAATGCAATTCGGTTGAGCGAAGAAAAAAAAGAATGTGTTACAGAGAAGCGTCTTCGGATGAACACTTCCGGGTCTGGTGCAGACAAGACTGATGCCACACCTTCTTGAGGCCAGGCCGTGGACACAGACTGAAGGCCACAAACCCAGGATTGTACCTAAGAGGCTTATCTGCTGCCACAGTGGAGAGCAAGTA
>JASGXE010006047.1:0-20890 GCA_030068105.1 Sinentomon sp. SZTP_YWyxl | reverse complement strand
CCATCCTGAAATGAAAATGAAATGATGTTCGTAATGTAACGGAAATTTTTTTACAAGACTCAGAAGCGGCACACTGAATAATTGTGTGCATTCACAACCAAACGAAAAAAAAACATGTTGAAAGCAAACACAGTGATGCCAAAAAGGAAGATGCAAAGTGCAACAAAACAAAGAAATGATACACACAAGGATTCCTCCATTCCACAACTTGTGGTAGGCATCTGGGGCAGTTTCAGTAGTTGCAACAATACCCAACCACTGAATGCCAACATTTCCATGACTGATCATTCGAATGTGCTGCTGGCTAAATGGTCTGCTCTGCTTCCTAATAAAACTAATGATGTCAACGTAACTTGTGGAGGAAGTATTGCTAGCAAATCCCCATCATTTTTTTTCGTTCAAATGGTAAGGGTAATCGGTCATGATAATTTCAGTTCATCTGTCTTGGCAATGCAATAGGCCTACACCCTGTCATAAATGCTTCCAGATAGCAACAATGATTGAAATGAGAATCGGAGTAAACCCATCCACATTCATAGGCAAGATATCTCGCTCTCCCATAACTGATTCTTATATCCTAAATCGAGATATCTCACACCATTAAAAAGAATGCACTTATGCATGGCATATACAGTGCTGCCAGACGCATCCACGAGATGATAACACCGCCTCTGAAACAGGGAGTCACCTGCTATTGGACTGCATTCAGTGGGTCTAAATTTTTTTTCATATTTATTTTACAGCTTATGGTCTTATTTTGGATATCGATTTTGTTTAGCAAAATTGGGTTGCCAAGATGACACTAGGCCTATATCAAATGCTGAATGAAATTTCACATGTCATGTTTCATTTTGGGCCTTCGTTCAATAAATTGAACTGGATCAAACACAATGTGTGATGTGCAGTTCCCATTGCACCAGATGCATGGTGATCCAGGAACTGAAATTAACTTTTTTTTTGTAATTTTTTGATTCTGCAATTTTTTTTGGATTTCAAACAATTTAGGTACCTAGGTAGGTAGGTCGTGTCTTCTTCATCCTTTCAATTCACAACATAAAATGTGCCATACCTATCTGAAAAGTGGCCATGAAACCAAGATAGTGGGTAGGTACCTACCCATAGCACCAACTGGATTCAGATGGCCCAAAAAAGGTGGGGCACCAACCTGAGTGAAATGTGAATCCTGGTCAATTGTTCATTCCCCACAATCGTTTTGGGCATTTAAGGAAAGATGTCCGCATATGTTATGTTGAGAACATCTTAATTGGATCACCCTGCGTGGAGGTGTTTCTCAAAAATTGATTTGACTGGAAGGACACTTCCACCAAGACAAACTGCCCCAACCGGATATGGTCAACGAAAAGTGAAGCCAAATATGTATTGGGGCTGTTTTTGGCTTTTATTTTGGGCGTTGTGGAAAGAAATTCAAAAACTGCAGCTGTTTTGAAAGAAAATGATGGATTTTCCAACTGATGAATTAGAACCACCTATTCCTGACTTCTAAAGAAAACAGTATGAAGTCCATGAAGCAGACCATCTGCGGCTATGAAATTGCAGTTAGGCACCTTTTTGGATCACTTTTTCTTGTAATTTTGGCCTAATCCGTTGACGTTGAAAATGCAAAAAATGTTGTTCGTCGTTGTTGTTCAAAAATCAATTTCATACAGCAAGTGATTTCCATAGAGACCTAGGCAAGTTGGCATTCATACGAGCATTCATACGAATATAAGGTGTGATTACCCATTTTTACTTTCGAAAATTCCTTCTAAGTTAAGAAAACCTGACCTAATCTTCCTACCCTATCTCAATCTACAGTCTGGGTCAGCCTACAACCTAAACCTTGGGTCAGCCAAAAGCCTTGTGCCGATCTACAAACATAGCAGTAGGTACTGATACCTATTGTAGATCACACCTCATATGAATACAGGTACCATCCCAAGTCTGGAGAAGTAATCAAATGTTTTGCTTTCCATTTGACTAGAAAGAAGGCAGAAAACAAAATTAAACAGCCTCCCTCCCAGTGAGTCAGTGGGAGGGAGGCTCAAGGGCATCAGAAAATGACCTCATTAAACAGCCATATCAGATCAGGTTCAAAAACCAATAAAAATAGGGAAAAATAAAAAAGTAGTGAGATCAAGGGACACTGAAAAACAAAAGAAGACAGAAAGTTTAGCTACCTAAACTGATGGCTAGATTAGGCCCTACTGATGGCTAGATTAACTGATGGCTGAAACCCTACTGATGGCTAGATTAGGTACCTACCTACCTAGTTAGGTCAAAGAGTTGCTTACTTGTAAAGCTCCATTTCGTCTTTTATAACGAGGTCGTTGAGTTGAAGAAACTGAGTGAGAATTTCAAATTGAAAATTCTCATAATCTCCCTTCTCAAAGACCTTGCCAAAATTCCACTTGATGAAATCCCAACAGGCTGTTGCAACCCTGTGATGATCACACGACAACGTGTACTGAAGCCATGCAACCAGTTGCTTTTGACTCAACGATAGGACTATGTGATTGCACATGTATTCCAAACAGAGGGAGATCAGATCCTGAAATGCACAAAACACATGAAAAGATAACCTACCCGTTACAGTTTTAAAGCAATAAAGTACCTACCTCCTATGGCCTCTGGGAAGTACCTACCCACCAATTCAAAGGCCAGGTTTAATCCCGATTGATCCAATAATTCATGCAAACTGTCTCTCTTGAGCTCAGATACAGGGATGTTGCAACATTTTCAGGTTTTTCCACAAAATTGCAAAATTCAAAATTCCATTCTTTCTGTGGTTGTATTTCTAGATTTTTCCAGAGTTCACATTTCAGTCCCACTTTGGATTGTTAGGTCTTGTTGGTGTTGATTTGATTTGGTAATGTTTCCAACTGCTACAGAGCGATTTTGCCCAGGGTTTCTGTACCATGTATAGTTTTACTTCAAAAATGTGATACCTACTTCATTGATTGCCTACTGGCTGTTGTCATCATCTGTGTGATTCTTCAATGATGTGGTCAATTTTGCGACTGAATCTACTTCTGGTCAACCTCCATAAACGGGTTCATTCTCAACAATTCTTGTTTGGTTTGCTACCTACTCTTCTTTTATTCATTCCCTTTGTTGTTAATTTTGTGTGTGACGAGGTCGTTTTGTTGTCCAAACATTCTTGGTTTTCCTGTGACGGGATCGCTTTGCTGGCCAAACATTTGACTTGTTGCCTTTTTGCATTCACTGTCATGGACTTGGCGATTTTGTGATTACGAACTAGGGGGGCAAACGATCTGGTCATTGTCAAGCAAATCAGCGAACAGGTGGGTGGGCAGGCCTATTGAAATGTTCACACACAGAGAGGGTTTCCCTGGTAGATACCTCACAGATGCCAACAGCATTGGTGTGGCTGATGATCTACTAACCTGAGGAGGTTGATTAAGCTCTATGCTTGTAGATTACAAGGTTGCATGCTCTCCTGTTGCACGGAAAGAATGAGCGTTCCGTGACCGAAAAAGAGAAAGTCACAAAAAAAAGGGAGAAAGGAAATGCTAGACAAGATAGCCTAGAGAGGGACGAACGTAGTGCTGGAGCCCAGTTTGTGTCCGGAACTGATAGGAATGGAGTTCACAGAAAACAGAATCGGCGGAACTTTTGTCACAGCACCAACAATTATGAACATCTTGAGTAGGTACCTACCTGTTTCTACGGTGGACATGTGACACCAATGAAGCTTAAACTGATCACCGAAATGAACTTTCCTGGATTGAACTTGAATACCTTTTCAATGCACTCGCGACACTCCACTTCAGGGACCACAACACAAAAGACAAAAAAAGCAATGAAATGAAATTCCAAGTCTAAGAATAAATTGGGTGTGAAAATTGGTTTGTCTCTTGTCTCCCTGATCCATGCTCAACATCTGTATCTTCATGCTCATTCAGCAATGGAGGGCCTGGGTGAGGGATGGCAGCAGGTGATGTTCCGTCTTCTGCTTCACATATTGTTCAAAATCTGAATGAACAGCAGGTGATATGTTCTGAATGAGGTGATTCAGGCTGAAAATGACTCACCTTAACCTGCACAGTTGTACCTCCCTACCTGCCCTCAAAATCTCAGCCGAGCTCCGTTATGGTCCCCCACATGTTTCTGCTCGCTTGCACAGCCACTGAATTGCCTGCACAGGATGTGATCTATGCGGATTCCCCTCGGCTCCACATAGCCTAATCTGGTCTCTTTTTCAAGAAATTTCAGCCATAGGCCCCTACATGGTTACACACCCATGAAAGTAGGCTGCGACCAAAACAGTTGCGATTCTTGAGTTCTTGATAGGGACCGCATACACCAGAGCAATGCTGGCAGGGCAGGGATTCCCAAAATAGGTATGCCACCATCTGTATAAGTATATTTTTTCGCCATAAAAATTTTTGGTGGTTGTGGCCCATTACGACGAAAATTTTATCCCACTACAGTGGGATAACAGCAGTTGAAAATATGTCACGACAGTACTGGAAATTAAAATTCGGCATTGTCCGACATTTTCTGCCTCTCACGAACAAGTCATGCAGCGCATAACTGTTGCATGACTTGCATTCTATGGACGGACCGCCACTGGGACCAATTTAAGGGCCTATGGGAAGCAACGAGGACATGTCTTACTCGTTACAAGTATCATCAGCTTAATCAGGTAGTTAGATCACTAGCCATACCAACCAGGTAACTGCCTTCTCCCCACCTATCTCTTTCTCTCTCCATTCTGCACTCACTTTTTTATTGTTAGGACCAAAATGGCAAGCAGCTCCCACTCCTATGAGGATTATAGACTTCGGTGGCCTATAAACAAAATGAATTTTGAAAAGGTTACAACACAAAGGTTGTTGTCAGAACAGCTCGTGAGTGGAACTTATTGAATCCCAGAGTGTTTGGAGATGGGAGAAATATTGACGTAAGGACGTTTAAGCAAAATGTTCTTTTATGGCAGACTGAGCAGCGTGATTGACCTAATTATTTTGACAAATGCCCATTGGCATGCGAAGTTGTTTTTTATTTTTTCTTATTGTGTATCCTGTTTTTTAAACCATTTGACTGTCATGACTTGTGTTGATTTGCGCCGGGACCATAGTTCCTGCAAATTAAATGAAATGAAACACTTCAGGAGGCAAACCTCATAACCTCAACCTGCTGAAAAGTAGTGGGCCCTTCTATAAAAATAGCCAAAGATGGAGATAAATAATTGAGCAGAAACAGAAAGAGTAGCTTGCACCTTACCCTGACATTGTATTTGTCGGCCAATGTTAAAATTGGCAGAACGGAGCCACAATTAATTCGAAGTTGGCCTGTGTAGAGATAACGGAGAAAAGATTCAAAGACTGAAGCACAGCTCTCTGTCTCTTGAAGGCTGATTCTGTTTGTCTGAGCTTCACTCCAGTTTGGATTCATCAACATAACCTTAAAAAACATAAATAAAAGAGAACCAACCAAATCTAATTTAAGCCAACTTGAACTGGTAACACCAAGGTAACGTAACCGGTAATCATCACGTATGCGTACTACCTTCTTTTGATTGCGGTAAAATGCACGATTGCAACTTTCACTTATACCTATACTTGACAAAGCAGGTAGGTACATTTGCTGGTGCTGCTTTGCCTAAGAGCAGACCGGGTAACCTTTGGTGTTACTTGAAAAAGAGGGACAGTTTGCCTCGTGAGTGGTGAGGCAGGCTTTTGGTACGAGGTAACGTCTGGCCTCTGAAGATTTGAGCCATAAAGAATGCATGGGTATGAAAATGGTGGATACGCAACTCATACCTGAAAGGGTAAAAAGTCAGATGAGTATTTAGTAGCGTCAGGTCGACTCCACAGTCCACTGGTTACTTGGATAGCCCTTGGCATTCACCACTCGGAAGGGAAAGGATGGGAGCCAAAGCATTTTTACCAGCAGTGAAAATCAACACTTGGTCTTTTGAGACAGAGGGGATGACTGTTGGAAGATGATCCAGCAGATCCAGGTGTGAAAATTATCTTGACTAATCCCACAGGAGGCGAGCTCAGACGGTACCTATCTTCGTCAAGAGAGATGTGATATGATCGGCCCCATTCCTCATTGCAACTCGCCCTCAAATTCATCTCAAACCAATTCGACATACGACTGCATCTTTCGCAATTTTTTAAAAGACTGTAGCGCAGTGGGAATTTTTCCAACACAAATCTGTCCATTGAATTATTGTTCTTGACAAAAGCTGACATTGTGTTGCAATGCAGAATGCGGCTGGATGTGTACCTCCTGCTCACCAGTCACCGGATCACACCATGCATGAAGCAGTTTGCCGCGCGTCATTGCGAAAGTCGCAATGACTGTTTTTGCATCAGCCAAAAGAAGGTAGTATGCATACGAGACGATTACCACGTAACCCACCTATCCTAATTCAACCAAAGGCAAATATACTACAGCCAAGATCACACACAATGGCAGACAAATGTCCGGCTCCTCTTTTCTTTGGTACCCACTAAGCTCAATTGGCTATGTTTCTCTTTTTTCTACTGTTTACATCAGAGAGACCATATTTTTTTAAGTCAAAACTTTTTTGGTTTGCTTGAGATGTGCTTTGTAGTGTCGACTAGACTGACATGCCACATTGATGAGGCATCTGGTCAAACAAGTACCGGTTTGCCCAATCGGAATGCGATGGCACTTTTTAGACCCGGTTGCCAATTAAAATAAGGAGAGACTTTTTTTTTGCTTTCTCCCCTTGACAGTGGACTTTGTCCCTTGGTTTCGGCGGCATATATTTTAAAATAAACACATGTTATCATATCCGAAAATTGGTTTGCTCACAGCTGTGCCTACATTTGCAGCAGAAATGAAGGCAAGCCAAGCTTAAGAGAAAAGAAAAACCACCAGGATGGCAAGGTGGAAGCCTATCCAACCTGGAAAACTTCACTTGAGGCACACAATATCAGGCGATGGGATGCGTATTCGACTCCACCAACAACTAGACAGATGTCACTCATCAAGTGCTCAGCATAGAGCTTTGCTATTTTCAAAATTATCTGATTTGAATTATCAATCTGAAATGGATGTCAATAAAAAAATAATCACGTTCCTATACCGCTTTTTCATTGAAGATGAAATTAAAACTGCCTTTTTATTTGTCCAGTTTTGAGCAATTGCATACGACAAAGAAAAAGGTAATTTTCCTTTTCTTTGTTACCAAACATGGTTTCTAAAGTTTGCCCTGCCAAATAGATACCTATTTCATTAGGTACCTACCTACCTACCGACTAACCTAATTAACATCACAAATGTTTCGAAAGAACTTTTCACAGTTGGAAAGATCAAACATCCTTATCACGCTTTGCAAGTAAGTCATGTGGAGAGAATTCAGAGAAAGGCGGCGTGGTTCATGACTGGTAGGGTTGCACGGTGCACCCCATGACAGTGTCTCAGACATGCTTGGCCAATTGGGGTGGCAGTCCCTTGCTCTGCATAGAAAAGTTGCAAGGTTAGCAGGTATTTTTCTGTCCCTCAATAATGTAGGGGGTTGGTCGACCTTTAAGGAATTTCTTTGCCCGCCTTCTTATCTGGGTAGACACGACCATGAATTTAAGTTGACACCTGGTAAATCTCATAAGGATGTAGGCTTGTTTTCCCTTGCTGTTAGGACAACAAATGACTAGAATTCGCTTCCTCACCTGATTTTTGGTGGAGCTCATGACATCAGTGTTGTTACTTTCAAGAAAAATTTGGTGGATTGGTTCACTGGAAAACGTTCTTTATCATAGTAGTGTAGGTATATTTATATGTTATTCCCTTCTGTTGATTTGCGCCGGAGTAGCCTCCATGCAAATATAAATAAAATAATAACAAAATAACAACCAACCAGGTAAGTGATGGAAATAAAAAAAAGAAAGTCAAAAAAATCAAAAATTTTCATTGGGGATCATCTTAACCGGTCAAGCCCGATTGCCGTATGCCGTACGCGCCATAAGATGTTACTGACAGCTCCGATTGCCGTACGGTTACGCGCGTATAAAGCTGTTGCGATTTGCCGACCGCCGTATGGAGTACGCACGGGAATACCATGCATTCAAATGGGTTTATCGCACAAATGCGGCGAATTGCGTCGGCTAAAATTTTCATAGTCGAAAAGAGGAATAAACAGCGATCTAGCAGGCGTTTATTCCACCAAAATCGGTCCAACCGTTTTAAAATGGCGCAATTTTCAAATTTCCCGCTTTTTTGTCTAAAGTTCCTGTTGAAGGCGCCTTTTTTTGCGATCGCGCGACATCTGCCGCCCGCCGAAATTTGAATTTTCGGGAAGTTGAAAGACGCGAGATTTAGCAGACCCTTATTTCACGTGATTTGCTGCATTCGTTTTGAAATTTCCCGTTTTTTTTTTTTCAGTTTTTGCTGAATTTTGGTGCGGTTTTCAGTGGTTTGTATGTGTTTTGGCCAGTTTATTTTTGTGAGAAAGTGTTTTTATTGGTCAAAAATATCAAAATATGGGTGATTTTATTGACACAGAGCAGAAATCTGGCTTGGTTTGGCGGGAAATGCATGCATTTCTGCTTTTCCGTTTTTTGAAAATCCTTGCAAAAATTATTAATTCCGGAGGGAGCGACACTTTTTGGTGCCGAAAATTGCGGAATACCATTGCAAAACCCGAATTCGCAATTCCAGGCTTGAGGGGTTAATGGGGTGAAAAATGATGTCAAAAGTACTCAAAAGATCCTGACCAATTCCTTGTGAATGAATGTTGGGTGTCCTTTTGCCACAATAAAATTATTCTTGTCTACTATGTAGGTACACACCTAGCCAGGATACCAATTTGCACTTGATGATCCAAATGAAGAATAGGTATCTACTCGCAAGTGTGCTCTGAATGAATCTCTTCTGCATCACTGAATAGTGAATACCTACCAATAGAAATGCGGTCTCGGGTAATTCCATGTAAAATCGACCATTTTTTCCAAAAAGTCTTCGATATTTCTGAAAATTTACATGGCAAGGAATGCTGAGATTGGTGTCATTTTCTAGTGAAAATGGGCAGCTTGCTTTTAGCAGTACTGAAGTGTATGTTTTCTTCAATGGAAGTGTTTTCAATCCTTTCAATTGAAGGGCTAAACGGGAGAAGGGCTGAACCAACAATTTTTCAAAAAAGCATTTTTTGCATTTTTTGGGTCTGTGGAGAAGGGCGGATCTTTATGTGTGGGTTGGATCTTTGTGTGTGGGTTTGAACTTCCTTTCTCTAGGAGAGATAGGAAGTTCTAACCCACACACAAAGATCCGCCCTTTTCCACAGACCCAAAAAATGCAAAAAATGCATTTTTGAAAAATTGTTGTTTCAGCCCTTCTCCCGTTTAGCCCTTCAATTTTTCCCAGCTTTGGCCACAATATTGCCAAATTTTTTTTTTATTCCCTCTGCCGCTTCAGGCATTTGTTTGCTTTCAATACTCTACTCTTTTCAGTAGGCATCCTTTGGCATCAGAAAAAATCCACGAGATTTAGGTATGAAGGCAGGTAGGCCTAGGATCTGCTGTTCTTGTTGGTTTTTGTCAGAGAAATTTAACCTACAAACCTACATCTAATTTGTTTTTCTTTTTCAACCTCCTGGCAATGTTCCATTCATTGCTACTTGCATTTTTATCTAAGTGCTTTGACTGCTGCTACTGCTGTCAATACTATCAACAAAATGTGTTGTGCTTTTGTTGCCTCTTGATGCCTTTTAAATTTGTGACTACTACATACCTACTAACTATTGAAAATGTGCATCTCTACTGGATATTCTACTTATATCTTCTTCCCTGATGTTTGCAATACCGATGTCTGGAGCACTGCAAGGTTGGTTGCCTCATTAAAATAAAACCTTATTTATTAATAAATTAAAATTAAAACATCCGGGAAAATATAAGATCTCGAAGTGGCTGCAAAGTTTCAACATGGGATCATTAGGTGTGTTTGAAAGTTAAGGGATCATTATGGGGGTTTCCTCTGCCAGATGTGAATTGCGGCAGATCTGCCTCAAATTACACCTCCTGCGAAGGAAATAATGGTAAAAGTTCCCATAACTTTCAAACACACCCAATGAACCCAACTTGAAACTTGCAGTCACTTCAAGATCTTATAGGCCCTATATGGCAATATTGTGGCCAAATCTGGGCAAATTTGAAGATGTCCAAATGTGCTTGAAAGTATTGCGAACACTTCCATTGAAGAAAACATACACTTCAGTACTAAGTTCAGCCATTTAGATACATCTCTAGCTAAACGCAACGCAAGCTGCTCCCTTTCACCACAAAATGACACCAACCACACTATTCGAGCTTGCCCAGGAAGGAAGAATGGCAGAAGGAAGTTTCATGTGAAGACGAAAATCAGCAAAAAAGCAATCAAAATAAATTGATAGGCTAGGCTAAAAAGAAAATCCAACGTGAAACAGTAGGACGTGAGTGAAGTTATCTTCAAATTCAAACAGGCAAATAAGGGGTGTCCAACTGTGTATTTTGTTTTTTGAATTTTGCACGTTTCATCATCATCATCATCAACCGCCATCTGAGCTGACAGCCATACGGCCGGTGGCTCGGCGAGGAGGGCCACTCTGGCTGACAGCCATTGCCTCAACCATTTTACCTCAACCTGTCGGCCATTGACCGACTCTCAACACAATAACATTAACATAACACTCACAACTTGTGACACACGCACAACTTGTGACACACTCTCTGCCACAAGTGCAGAAAACTTTGCTAATATCCATCTTGTCTTATCTAACTATCTATATGTATCTAATTTTTTTTTTTTAGCATGCAGCCATGCACAAAAGGTTAAACGTTCAGGAAAAGTCAAAACTGCATCCGAGCCTGAAATGGACAAAATAAAATAAAACCTGAAATGACTAAAATAAAACAAAATTAAACCTGAAATGAAGAATAAATTAAGACCTGAAACGAAAAGAAGATGAGATCTAAAAAAGCAGAATGGTTAACCTTCTAGTATATAGAACAGTCAAAGTTTCATAATGCATGAAAATCGTTGCGAAAAGCAGGCAAATGAAGTGAAACGTAGAAGTAAACGATAGGAATGAACTCCTGGGAATTTGTTAAATCAATGAATCAATCTGCTCGAATGACAAAATGAAAGCAATAAACAACGCCTTAATATGAATACAGGTTCTTTTGAAACCAAGCCTTGGATGATGCTTTACCGGAATGGTATAATTCACTCATTAAGTCCCGAGGCAGAGAATTCCAGTCACGGATAGTGCGAGGAATAAAAGAATAATGGCATACATCCTTGTTACAGCTTATTTGCTGGATTTTCATTCTATGGTCCCATCGAGAAGTATAATTTGGAGGCTGTATAGAAGATCTCAAGTCAGTTAGGAAAGAACATGAACTAGAATAGATGTGAGAGAGCAAGGCAAGCCTCGAGCATTTGCGTCTTCCAGCAAGAGAACACCATCCTAGGTCTTTAATCATAGCGGAGGGGCTATCAAATCTTGCAAATCGATTAGTTACAAATCTCGCCGCTTTCCTCTGGATGGCTTCTACGGCTTCAACTTCGCACAGCTTAAAAGGGTCCCAAACAGCCGAAGAATACTCGAGAAGTGGTCTAACAAGGGAAAAATATGCGGCGGATTTGGTGTCACTCGTTCCATGCTTTAGAGTCCTCCTCACTAGGTACAGCATACGATTAGCCTTGCTAATAACTGAGGAAACATGCTTACCCCAGCTTAAGTTTCTTGAAAAGGTCAAGCCGAGATATTTGTATTCGTTCACGGAATTTAAGACACCAGAACTCAGAGTGTACTGGAACTGAACATGAGACAACTTTGATGTGACTGGAAGGAGGGCACACTTGTCAAAATTTAGCTGCATCTGGTTTGTTTTACACCAAGATTCGATTTGCCTAAGATCCGACTGCAATAGTTCTCTGTCTCCAGCCTCACGGACGATTTTGTAAATTAGACAATCATCGGCAAATAAACGCACATTACAGGACAAGTTTGAAGCAAGGTCGTTGATGTAGACAAGAAATAAAATTGGACCAAGTACACTTCCTTGAGGAACGCCAGACGTTACGGGAATAACGTCGGAAGACACACCCTCTAGTACAACTGATTGCTGCCGAGAGGTCAAGAAAGACCGCAAGACGTCTAGAAATCTGCCACCTACCCCGAGTGCTGCCAATTTCGAGAGGAGTCGCTGGTGGGGTACCCTATCAAAGGCTTTCGAGAGATCAAGAAATATCAGATCGACATCGTTTAACTGACTTGTGAGCAAGTAAACATGCTGGTAACTTGATTTTCTGTCAAGAAGAGCCTCAGATTGCTCATTCAGTTGCCCCATATTTATGCTGTTCACCCCAAAGGGTCAAAGGTCACTTATATTGGTTCGGTCGATTTTTGCCATTAAACTTGGTGCAAGCGACCTGAAATTCGGCACAGATGTGGTGGGGGTCGATCTCTAGGGAAGCTCAGGCGCCGATTTTCGAAGTTGCCCACCTGCCGGGACTTATGACCCCAAAAGTTCAAAGCTCACTTTTAATGGTTCGGTCGATTTTTGCCACTTAACTTGGTGCAAGCGACCTGAAATTCGGCACAGATGTGGTGGGGGTCGATCTCTAGGGAAGCTCAGGCGCCGATTTTCGAAGTTGCCCACCTGCCGGGACTTATGACCCCAAAAGGTCAAAGGTCACTTTTATTGGTTCGGTCGATTTTTGCCACTTAACTTGGTGCAAGTGACCTGAAATTCGGCACAGATGTGGTGGGGATCGATCTCTAGGGAAGCTCAGGCGCCGATTTTCGAAGTTGCCCACCTGCCGGGACTTATGACCCCAAAAGGTCAAAGCTCACTTTTAATGGTTCGGTAGATTTTTGCAACTTGACTTGGTGCAAGCGACCTGAAATTCGGCACAGATGTGGTGGGGGTCGATCTCTAGGGAAGCTCAGGCGCCGATTTTCGAAGTTGCCTACCTGCCGGGACTTATGACCCCAAAAGGTCAAAGCTCACTTTTATTGGTTCGGTCGATTTTTGCCACTTAACTTGGTGCAAGCGACCTGAAATTCGGCACAGATGTGGTTGGGATCGATCTCTAGGGAAGCTCAGGAGCCGATTTTCGAAGTTGCCCACCTGCCGGGACTTATGACCCCAAAAGGTCAAAGCTCACTTTTATTGGTTCGGTCGATTTTTGTCACTTAACTTGGTGCAAGCGACCTGAAATTCGGCACAGATATGGTTGGGATCGATCTCTAGGGAAGCTCAGGAGCCGATTTTCGAAGTTGCCCACCTGCCGGGACTTATGACCCCAAAAGGTCAAAGCTCACTTGTATTGGTTCGGTCGATTTTTGACACTTAACTTGGTGCAAGCGACCTGAAATTCGGCACAGATGTGGGGATCGATCTCTAGGGAAGCTCAGGCGCAGATTTTCGAAGTTGCCCACCTGCCGGGACTTATGACCCCAAAAGGTCAAAGGTCACTTTTAATGGTTCGGTCGATTTTTGCCACTTAACTTGGTGCAAGCGACCTGAAATTCGGCACAGATGTGGTGGGGGTAGATCTCTAGGGAAGCTCAGGCGCCGATTTTAGAAGTTGCCCACCTGCCGGGACTTATGACCCCAAAAGGTCAAAGCTCACTTTTATTGGTTCGGTCGATTTTTGCCACTTAACTTGGTGCAAGCGACCTGAAATTCGGCACAGATGCGGTTGGGATCGATCTCTAGGGAAGCTCAGGAGCCGATTTTCGAAGTTGCCCACCTGCCGGGACTTATGACCCCAAAAGGTCAAAGGTCACTTTTATTGGTTCAGTCGATTTTTGCCACTTAACCAGGTGCAAGCGACCTGAAATTCGGCACAGATGTGGGGATCGATCTCTAGGGAAGCTCAGGCGCCGATTTTCGAAGTTGCCCACCTGCCGGGACTTGTGACCCCGAAAGGTCAAAGCTGACTTTTATTGGTTCGGTCGATTTTTGCCACTTAACTTGGTCTGTCCCAGTGGCTCAGTTGGTTCGCTGGTCTGACTCCAAATCCGAAGGCTGTGGGCTCGATTCCCGCCACAGTCGGAATTTGTGGGTTGGGTCATGCGCCATTCTGGCTGCAGTGACAGAAAGGGAGACTTAGTGGCAAGTCTTCTTGTCCTTCGGAAGGGACTTTAAGAAGGTGGTCCCGTGTGCAATTCACCATGTGCACGTAAAAGAACACTTAGTCCGTCCAAGAGTGGCGGCAAGTTACAGAAACATAATAAAGCCACAGACACATACAGGGGTACCGAAACCAGTGTGGGTATGGTGAATGATTGGTATGAATGGCGCCAGAGTAAGGCGCAAAGTATGAATGGGTTGATGTGGGCGAAAAGAAGCCCTGGGGAACACCCCGAAAACCTTACACAAGTTTAAAGTTTGGTGCAAGCGACCTGAAATTCGGCACAGATGTGGTGGGGATCGATCTCTAGGGAAGTCCAGGCGCCGATTTTCGAAGTTGCCCACCTGCCGGGACTTATGACCCCAAAAGGTCAAAGGTCACTTTTATTGGTTCGGTCGATTTTTGCCACTTAACCAGGTGCAAGCGACCTGAAATTCGGCACAGATGTGGTGGGGGTCGATCTCTAGGGAAGCTCAGGCGCCGATTTTCGAAGTTGCCCATCTGCCGGGACTTGTGACCCCAAAAGGTCAAAGCTGACTTTTATTGGTTCGGTCGATTTTTGCCACTTTACTTGGTGCAAGCGACCTGAAATTCGGCACAGATGTGGTGGGGATCGATCTCTAGGGAAGTCCAGGCGCCGATTTTCGAAGTTGCCCACCTGCCGGGACTTATGACCCCAAAAGGTCAAAGGTCACTTTCATTGGTTCGGTCGATTTTTGCCACTTAACTTGGTGCAAGCGACCTGAAATTCGGCACAGATGTATCAATTACCTACTAGGTAATTGATGCAGTAGGCAGGTCCTGCAGCCCACGTATGTTAAGTACGTACTTACCTAAATAAGTTGAAGGAATCCTAAATAAAAGATGGAGACAGTCATTTCATGGGCAATTTTTTATTTATTTTTTTTTTAAATTTTATTTCATGGTCGATGACAGACAGAGCAAAAAAAGATGTTTGTTAGGTTTCGTTTTTACTATTCCAATGTCAGGTGAGAGGGGGGATGATAAGGCTGACACTACAAGCCACAGGAGCGACTGGTTGTCTTGAAAAGGAAAGGAAGTGGGTCGAGTACAAACCTGGACATCTTCACAGTAAAGTGATTGCAGATTCTGCATATCAAGCCTTTGTTTCTTTACTCTATTATGATCAAACCTGGCATGCATCACTGACGTTGGCTATCACCAGATCGAGATATGCTGGTTGGTGACAACAAATAAGTCAACCTGGCAGCAAAACCAAAAGCCTAATTTAATGTTCAGGTCAAGTGAAGAAAGCCGAACTGTATACCTACCATCCATCCTAGGTACGTACGTACCTACGACAACAAACCAACTAAATATGGAGAAAGTAGAGCATAGGGTAGATCCCTAAGCATTCTGAAGCACATTTTTCCCAGGGCCGTAAGAGAATGGGGTTAAAATCCCACCAAAAAAATAAGTAAACAATTATTTGACCACTGCTGCTCGTGACATTTTTAGAGTGTGTATCGCCAAGTCATTGTTAATAATCATTGCTTTTATTTCTTGTGAGCATAAGGTATTTGCTATATTCTGAAGGTCTCCTGAAGTGGGTAGGTATCTGCCAAGGAAGGTAGGTAGGTACCTACTCACAGGCATATGACATGTAATTTGAAAAGTTGCACGCGTTCCCTGGGGCAGGATTATTTTTTGACTATAATTATTGTTTCACGTGTTTGAAGTTGGCAAGCCCTCATGACAGATTATCTAAATGGTCGCATTGACAAAGACTGGGGCGTCCACCCTGTAGCTTACAGGGTGGCTGCACTCTGAGCACTCTCAGCGGCTGAACACCCTGCGATTGTTTAGGCACAAACTGATTTTCTTCTTTGAAAAGCAAATTCAGTACAGAACTAGGAATAGCGTGTTTGATCCTGAACGTCAGTTAAAACGGTCAAACACGCCACATGTAGCTGTGTTGGTTGCTGATTCAGCGGACGATGTCAGTCGCTGATTCAGAAGTAGGTGTCAGTCGCTGATTTAGCAGCCGGTGTCGGTCGCTGATTCTGCAGCCAGTGTCATCACTGATTCAGCAGTCTATGCAGGTCGCTGCTGTCAGCAGAGAGTTTTGCTCGAATTAATGTCCACAGTTTGCCAGCAGCATGGTCCAACCCCAAAACTTGCACATGCCCATACTCCCCATCCAGCCCAACCTGAGCCACTAGCCTATTTCCTCCCATGGCTCTCAAGCCAACATCCCTCTGGACACTGCTCAAAAGGGCTTCAAACCCAACTCCCAAACACAGTACCTCCTGGCCATATGTCAGAGCTGGACTACAGCACCTTTCCACATCCATCGCATCATTTCAGGGCGACACAATGCCCACTTACCCATACTTTTCGTCATTCCACCTAACCTTCTTGCCTTTGCCCTTAGCCCTTGTTTGAAAGTTGCAAGATAGTCCTCTGTGTCTGAAAGCTCAACACCCAGATATTTATAGCATCCCACCCTCTCAATCTCCCAATCCCCAACAATCAGCCCACCATCTCCCTCCCAATTCCCAGAGAAATTCACCACCTTTGTTTTTTCTTCACCAAATAACCATTCCTTTTCTGCCCCAAATCTGGCTGTCTCACTTATCAGCATTCTCAGATCCAACTCGCTCTCACCCAGCCACACAATATCATCCGCCATAAATAAACCTGGTAGGGTGAGGACCGGCCATGCCCCCCATTTGACGAGTCCCACAACTTGAAACCGTACTGCCCCTGAAGCCTGTCAATCCACTGCTCCAACTCTCCCAGCACCAGAATAAAAAGCAAAGGTGACATTGGGCAACCCTGGCGCAGCCCTGATTTACATTCCACCCCCTTGATCACAATCTCCCCCCAATGAAAATCATGCACACTACCACTGTACAGAGCCTGGATTAGTTCAACAAACATGTCGCACACCCCCACTGATTTTAGCCTCCTCCAAAATGTCCTGCCATCTCACTCTATCATATGCTCCCGTAATGTCAACAAATACCGCACTCAGGTCACGCTTTTCACTTCGAGCACATTCAATTAATTGTGTGATAAGGAACAAATTATCACACAACTGCCGGCCCTTTCGAAATCCTTGCTGCATTTGCCCCAAGCACCCTGCTGTCTCCAGCCAGCATTTCAATCTTGCAGTCAAAATACTAACAAACAACTTGTATTCCTGGCTTGTAACAGCCACAGGATGGCAACTCCCTATAGATGCTTTATCTTTCCCCCCACCTTTGTAGATCATCTTAACTCTGACCTTCTTCCATTCATCTGGAACCTTCTGCCGCTGCAGTAAGATCACTGGTCTTTTAAACTTTTCATTACTTCAATCATTGTGGGACCATTGCTTGCATGTGATCATGTTATGGTACCTGATTGGTATGCTTTTGCAGAAATTAAAATAGTAGTAAATATGTCGTTAAACTCAACCCTAAGCCTCTCCTTGCCAATTCCCCAGAACCTTAAGACCTTCAGCCAACACACCATCCTCCCCTGCTGCCTTTCCCTCACTCAGCTTTGCAAGTGCCTTCCCCAGTTCCTCCGTACTAATAATATCCACCAAACTCGAGGAATCCAAGTCACTGGAATCTAAACAGTCATATCCTGACTGCAATCGCTCTTGCCCACTTTTCCACAACTCTTCACATCCCCCAGGGCTTCTTAGTCCCCAAATTTGAGATGGGAAAAACAAGGCAAAATCACGTTTTTTGACCTATCGCATCCAAATAATATGGGAAGAATTGGTGCTATCTCAACCAAAATTTGGGTTTCACCTCAAAATTAATCAAATAAAATATAAACTGGCCCCATGACATGCTTACCTATTTGCCTAGAAGTGGGGGTGGTCCAATGGACCACCCCATAGTGCTGCACGGTGCAAAAAGAGCATGGTCAAGTAAGGGTTAAGATGGATTTGATGGATAACGTATTTCATCAAACCAATCCTGATTTATTCTTAAGAGTTGGAATACAGATAGGGGCCTAGGCAATTTTTTGGTAACACTGATGACAAAATTCGTTCCTGTTCATTCTGTTTGTGGTGTCTTGTTCCTCACAGTGTTTTTTTTTGTTCCATGTTTCTTTTCTGTAGCTTGGCAGCATTGCACAAGAAGTATGTTTGGCACTTGCTGGACATGGACATGTCTTCTATTGTCGATTAGTTTTATTTGTTTGTTTATTATTTATTTTCGTTTGTTGTAGTGCTGCCAAAATAAGTCAAGACTCATTAGGATCGACCAATCCAATCCAACTTCAGGAAATTGTTCCGAGTCTCTGGCTGCATTCTGATCATTTTCCTGCTGTTACATGGAGTAAGTTGCCTCATCACTTTTTCCAACTCTTTATCCTTGCAAAAAAAAAATTGCATTTGCAGCAGTTGTTGAATCTGCTGAAAATGGTCATTTTGCGATGAAATGCATATGCACACAAATGCATACATAAATGCATACACAAGAAAGAAGTTTCTGTGCTTTGCTTCCACCACAAACCGGGTTTGTGGTGGAAGCAAAGCACAGCAATTTCTTTCTATCATCAAGATGCCTTCCACGAGCTTCAAACAAATTCATAAATGCATACACAAGAAAATGTGCCCAAAAATTTGGTCTTTTTTGCCATCAAGGTATCCTGCTATTTTGACATGTGCAAGTCATCCTTTCTTTATTATCATCTTTTTTATTTCATTAAAAAAACGCTTCCTTCATCTGCGATTGCAGGGTGTGTGTGTGTTCCTCAATAATTATTGTGATGATAAGCATGAGTTGAAAGCAAACCCTGCCCAATCCCAATCAGTGATGGTCCTACCCAACCTAAAACAAGGTTTATCCACTGGAAGTTGCTCAGACCTGCCTCCGTTACTCTTGTGACTATGCTAGTGCCTCCAAACCCAATGCCATTGTACAGGGTGTCCCAAAAAAGAGAACTGAAATGAGATACGAACCTCAATAGATCATGGTGAATATTTAGCTAGGCAGACCCATTGTGTAGTGCGATATTGAAATATTGCTCATGTCATTCAATAAGCCGTTCGAAATGATGACCTTGTCCTCAAGTCACTTCTCCAGTCATCTGCAAAAATTGTCAGTTACTGCCTGGAGTGTTTCGCGTCCTGATGTTTTTTTCCGCAGAGTTGTCTTGTTTAAAGAATGTTTGTTGGGCAGAAATTTGTTCCTCTTAGTAGCCCACAAATAAAAGTCCGGGGGAGTGAGAGCTGGGCAACGTTGAGGGTAGGGGAACTGGGAAAGGGGTACCCCAAATGGTGCGAGACGGGAAATGATGCGTCAAAATGGCTTGGTAATTGCGAGTTTCATGGGCTGGTGCACGGTCTTACCGGATCCACTGGGAGTTCGGGTCGAGGACTTTCTCCTGGCATGCCAACGCCAATTCCTCGACAAATGGCACAAAATTCCTATCCCAGAACATGCCTCCATGACGATGACAGCCTCCTGCTATCATCTTCTGCAAAATATTGGCGGCTGATGCCTTGGCCCGAAATGGCACACCACACGGTCACCATCCCCGGATGCAGGGTCGTTGCAGGAACTCCTGGCCAGTTTTACAGACACATGTCAACGCCCGTTGTGGTTAACCTGTTGCAGATTAAGGACTCTTTTTTTTCTTCTTGGGTCAAGTAAAACATGTCCACAGGAAGTGGAAACATGGATTTTTGTGTTCCATTTTAAATGATTGGAAATTTCTTCTAGAAAATTTATAAACTTTTACAAAGATCGTTATTTTTACAATGAATTGTAATGTTTGTGAAAAAATAATCGTTTTGGAAATTTGTGCAGAATGACATCTTTTAAAAGCATGTAGGTATTTTATTTGTTGTTATAGGTATTCAATAAAAAAGATTTTTTCTGCGAAAAAAAATATCATTTTTTTCTCGAGTAATGCTTCTGGCCTGGCCTTCTGCTCTCCCTCAATGTCTCCAAAATCCACCTGCCCATAGTTATTCCCATCAACAAGGTCTCTCCACCGCTGTATACGTATACGTACGTACTTGCCCAAATCCGCTTTCCACCACACCGTCCTTCATTTTTAAGCTCCTGCTCTCGCTCAACCAAGCCTTCCCGCAATTTTTTCCTTTTCAACACTTTCACTCTTTCTCTGCAGGCATCCAATTTTTCCCGCTGCTCAACACTGTCTGCATGCCGACAATGTCTGCTTGCTATTCTCCTCTCTCTAACTGCTTCCCTAATTTCATCATCCCACCCGTCTCTATCTCTCCAGCCTGCATTCACAAAATTCCTGGTTCTGGCCTCAATATTCTGCGGCATTTGCTCCACCCAAGCAGCTACCATCTGTTCATGACCACCCACCTCATCTTTTTCATTGAAAAAAACTTCCACATTCTCAGCCCACTTTATTGCTTCGTCCTTTTTTCTCAGCATGTTCCATCTGCCTTCATCGGGGTCTTTTTTCCTCTGCCTTCTGCACCCAACTCTCCTTTTCTTTCTACCCAGTACCCAAACCTTCAGGCCGAAGTGGTCACTCGGCACTCCCCATGACTGTGTGGAATCCACCTCCATTTCTTCCAAGCGCCACTCAACTGTTCGCCTGTACAACAACCAATCAATTGTGGACTCCAAAGTAATTCCCCCACGCCCTCGTGCTCTGCGAGTTGGTCCCCCGCCACAGAAACCTTGCATATTTCCAATGAGCAGATCCGTTTCCGTCATGAACCTCCGAACTAACCGCCCATTAGAATTTTCATGTCTCTCAAATTCCATAATATGTGCATTAAAATCACCCAAAAGCAAAATCTCCCCACCCCGAGTCA
>JASGXE010006046.1:0-21462 GCA_030068105.1 Sinentomon sp. SZTP_YWyxl | reverse complement strand
ATTGCATGATTGCAGGGAAATGTTTTCAGAAAAAACAGCTGTGCTCTTAGCCGAGCAATTATGTCCCCCCTTTGGCGCAAGTATACGGCACAGGGTGTGCCTTTTCTGTCGGGTAGACGGTTAGATCAGGTTAGATTGGGGTAGGTTAGGTTAAGTAAGGTTAGGTTAAGTAAGGTTAGGTCAGGTTAGGTTAGGGTTCTCTGTGCAGTGAAATTGAAGCCTGACTCAAAACAAGCTGGACCTCACCTAACCAAATCTGCAGGAACAAAAAAATAAACCATGAACAAAAAAAAAAAACAAAGCAGGAACAAAGAAAATGCAAAAAAGAAACTCATTTGTCGATGTCAGATAAGGTGCACAATTGCACGACACTGATAAAAGACACACCCAGCACCGTCTGATGGTGCCAAAGGGGACACAATTGCATGGCTCAGAGCACAGCTATTTTCAGAAAATGTTTCTTGCGAGCGTGCAATTGTATCTCCCCCCTTTTAAACGACATATAACCCCAGTCTTGTATTCGCTCTTTCTCAAACATGCGTATTCGTTGGCCGCGCATCTCTGGTTTGACAACGGCGGAAGGACCTGATAGTTTAAAAATAAGAATTCATCATCGAGGCATCAGCAAATGCTTCGTAGCCAACATCCTTGGCGCTTTATAAATTCGTTTGTCGTGAGATGGACATGCGGGCTGAACAATTTCACGAACGATCAAAATTTCAAGTCAACTTTGTTCACGTCGGCGAACAAACCGTCCAGCATGCAAATCAAGTAGAACTGGTGGAAGGTAACTTTTGTTTCGTCCAAAACCGATAAAAAAGTTCTCCGTCTGATGGCGTGGTGCAACAGGGTAATTAATTGAAGTGGGCACGCAATGAAAAAAATACCATTCCAAAATGTCCACAAATGCTCGTATCGGGAGCCGATGTGATTCGGAGCAAGAGGCGATCTCACGCCTCATGAATCTTCCATGCGCCATTCAGCTCGTAAATGTCCTTTTGATTCGTTGCTTCTTGCCAGGAGCAGCACCATTGCCTGATTTTTGGTTGACACCGACACCAAGAAGTGATCATTTCAGAAATGCCCATTCTGGTGTGTGAAATGATGGTCCGCCACTTGTTCAAGATTCAGCCATTGTCGGCTCGATCGACAGCATTGTGATTGTTGGATTGTGCCTTCGATTTCTGTGCTTGTGACACCTTTTTTGACGGCCCTCTGGGGCATCAGGCATTCGAACATAAAGCGAAAAACGAAAAGTGTGTGTTCCCTCATCATTTTTTTACGTGATTTATTTCCACTCCGAGGGCAGCATGAACGAAGGCATTGACAAGCATATCTGTTCCAGCCTTGTCGAAGCACGATATTCTTCAACTCGGACCGCAATCAGTCGACGTGCGGTCAAGATTACTCAGATCAGACTGACACATGGGTACCTCAATACGACACGAAGTCACATCATCTTCAGCAAATTCAGTGGTAAAATTTCATCACTGCCACTTTTGAAATTGGCAAGGCTGTTTTGTTTCACAATCCGTTCATGTGTACTAGCTTCAGAATCATGTCTTTCACTTTTCGTGTCGGGCACTTTCCTGATTTTGCAACAAAAAATTAAGTTTCCGAAACTCCTCGAACTTTGTGTCAGTCTATTCTGCATCTTCAATTGCCGAAAAATCTTTCTATTTTCCTAAAAAAAATGACATCGGGAATAAAGCGAAATGCCTACGTGTTGTTCCGATCACCATTCCTGTAAAAATAAAAACCAATGGTTGCCGAATTGTTTACAAATCACAAAATATGGCTTTTGTTTTTTCCAACTAGGGTATATCTGCAGAGCCTTGCCATTCAAGGTCTGCTGCAAGTTTTTGACTCGTGCCAAAGTGGTTAAAAAGCGCATTTCCAGTTGTTTTGTTTTCTACTTGTTTTGTCGACCGTTCTCCAAATGAGCGATCTTACTTCGCCACGTTTGATCCGAACAGCAAGCAACCAAAGACTGGAACGTACCAACAGCTTCAACGCAAGGCAGTCGTGGGATGAACAACTAGGTTAGAGGAGACAGTTTGATTAAATAAGTACATAGCTTGGATTAACTAGCGGAAAAAGGGCAGTTCGTCATACATACTCTCCTTGTTCTGCGGTACGAGGAAAATCTGTTCGTGCAGTCCAAAGTACCGAATTTGGTTTGGGATAACGTTTAATCCTATTTTACGTATTTTGCGGCCCTCTCCTCTGCGGGCCCTGCTTGCGGTGTTGATTGGTCGATTTCCATGTTTTCAGAGTTTCCTCCTTGCAATATCGCGCAGACAAAAGCCGCATGAAAAAAGGCACATGAAATGCGTTGTACACCAAGAATAAAAAAGAAAAAGAATAAATAAAAAAGCAACGGAAATCATTTTTTCAACGCCTTCTTTCAACGTGTCTATTTAATAAACGCCCCATTATCCATTGCCAGTCACTCATGTTCAGCATCGACTCGTCAACCAATTCAGCAGATGGAGCTTTTTCCGCAGCAATGGTAAACGATTTGCGTTTTTCATAGAAATGACAATTTCCGGACAGAAATCCACACACACTGTGTCAGTGGCAATGGAAAGCAAGGCTCATTCATATTCTTGCGCCAATTTATGAAGCCGACAAAAGGCGTATCTTCCAAATGTTTGTGGTGTAGGCATAGTGGATGGAGAGACCCATTTACCATGGTGTAGATAATTGAATTTCTCCATTTGATTTCGAATTGCCATTCCCTTTCCACATTCCCCTGAACTTTTAACTGGAATGGTGCGGTCGATTATCAGGTGTTCCTTCATGTATCTCATCTCTTTGTCAGGAAATATCAGCAAGCACGGCCCATCCAAGGCGGCGCATCATTGTGCTGTTTGTCTGAAAGACAATTTTGCCAACCGGTGCGAATTAGCAGTGAAAATGTAAGTTTCTTCAAAACGCTTTAAACAGTTTACTTTTACAACTGTTAAACAGTTAAACAACTGTTTAAAGCGTTTTGGTTTCTTATTGTCCTTCGCAGTGTGAGAGAGTCAATCATCGCAACAGTGTATTTAAGCTTGCGAAAAATAACATTTCTCAGAACAATCATATTTTCCAACAAGCGACTTTCGCTATCAGATTCGCTTTTTTCAAAGTCCCTTTAAATGAAACCCTAATTTTACGAACGCTTATTTTGCAGACAACTTGTTGGATGATTTAAATTCAGTTGGCTCACCGAGAAGCACTGGTCGCAGCCAGCATCGCACTCGAATAGTAAATGGCCCAACCAGTTCAAGCAGCAGCTATCATGTTCGATCTTCAAGCACCAGCAGCGCCAACCGGCAGCCATCTTCGTATAGCTATCAAAATCATGTCTCGCTGACGCCATCTTCAAGTTTTAGATCTCGATCGTCTGGTTCGTATTTTTCTGCCAACTTGACAACAACTTATTGTAATTGCTGCATTCATTTTGTAAAGTTGATCACGTTTCTCCTGTCGCTTTTCAGTTTTTATTTATGAGTGGATCCTTCAGATCCTTGATAGGAATCATCAGTGCAAACGTTTGATTGTGGTGCCTTTTGCGTTGACACGAGCAAAGTTCGTAATTTTCGGTTGACAATTTGTAGTGCGCTGTGCAAGATCTCATAGGTACACTCTTTTGCTTTTGCACCTAAATAATCTGGGGATTTTGACAAGTGTCAGGCCAACAGGTGAACAGAATCGTGAGGCGGAAAAATGAGACTAGAAACAAGGATTTAACTGGATAAAGACAACCAATTCATGTGGGCCTGCTGCTTTTCACATATGGCGTCCGCCAAAATTTGTCTAACACTTTTTTGCAGAAATTATAAAGGTCTGTCTTTATGGGGCCCGGCTAACTTCAACATGGCTTGATGCAGTTTCACGCTTCACACGAACGTAATGACGTTTTGAGGCGTATGCTTTCGTCGACTCTAAATGGCGCCTGAGTTACGAATGAACAATGTACGAAGTACGAGTAGCCTACGTATACGAAGAAGAAGGCGTGGATTCAGCTTGAAAGCAACCAAGTAAACCATAATAATTTGTGATGTGTCGAAAGATGTGTCCAAAAGATGAGTCTTGATGTTAAAGATAGTGTCCAGAAGGCTCATTCAGAAAAAACGAAGACTAGTTTTGAGTTTTCTTTCACGAATACAGAACAAAATCAAATCAGTGGACCAATTTGTGCAAAATTATTGTTTTGCCGCAGGCGGAAAGGGCATGTCTCGCAACTGTATAAAAATCTGGGCGATCCCGCACATTTTGTCTTCGATTGCCAGCCTTCGAAAACGTCCGGTTAATTTGATGCCAGTGGAGTGCGCACAAGATATTCCAGATCATGCGCACGAAAGGTCTCAAGAACCGGAAATCAGATCCAATCCCCTGCTCCTACACTCAGCGAATTCCGGTTCGAGGGCGTTTGATAACTGAAAGCGATATCGGCTGAAAAATGTGCGGGAAACAATTGGGGCCGAACTCCAAAACAACAGGGGGAAGTTTCAACTGCGGAGAGATGGGTCCGGAGGAAAATGACAGGAGGAATTGTCGGTTGGAAAAACTCGACTTCCAAAATCGGCCGAATCACATGCTGTGGGCCGTCCACAGCAACAGAAAAACTCGGGAAATTTTCGCCATTCGTTCCCCCGAATCAAAATCCCCCGGACCTTTCTCTCTGGTTCAGATGTGGAATCATGCAAGTTTCAGTGACTGGACAAAAATTTCACTGATTGCCTGAGAAGAAGACAAAAGAACTGTCACAGAGAAATGAAACACAAACCCGAACACTCCGTTTTCTGCCATGTGGCTTTTTGGAGTTGGGTGTTTGATCCTTTAAACCGAATAGGATCTATAATGAACAGAGTCACACCATGGAAGAAATGTCCTACTGTCAACGGAGGGTGAATGATCCGATTGAGCTCGTACAGGGTGTGGTGTAAACCCCGGAGTAGGCGAAAATCAAGTTGTTACACCAATTTTGTAGATTTCGTTGCGGCAAAATTTAACCTCGGTGTATCCAACCCATGTTCTTGTTTATTGCAGCAGAGGACGGAATATCTTGTCCTCCGCACGAAGGCTGCACCTCTGACGAATACTAGAGTGAATGGTGATAAGACAAATAATTTGGCCAATAATTGTACACTATCGGCTCTTTTTTAATTTTCGACCACTTCAGCTCTGGATAGAATAAGCCGAAGTCACGCAGATGATGAATTCAGATTGGGACGAAACACGCGTGATGATGATCTTCGGCTGGATCTCCAGTTGGATCTTGACGGTCTTAGCTCGAGGCTCAACGGCAACATCGGCGTCGACGACGGTTTGCAGTCGGGAAGATCGAGACGAGTGGAGTATAGACAGCAAACGTACACCCAAGAAGTGTCGGGTAATGATTTTTGATTCAAGAGATGCCATCACCAAGTTCACATCACACGACTGATTTCCAATGTCGTTGTTCCGTTGCAATTGACTGCCTTCAACTCAACCATTCAGTCCTGTTCTTGGGGGAGACATTTCGCTGCCTTGAGTGCTGGGCCCACATTTCTCACATTTCTTCATGTGGCGTGGTCCGTTCTGTGCAGAAGATACATGAAAATGTTTTGTCTTATGTTTGACCTTTGTCTCATCTGGAAGTCCTATTTTCAGATTTGAAGCTTTGATAGAAGCTGCTTTTGTATTTCTGTGTCCGAGCTCAGTCCAATCCTCTGCTGGCGACTTCGCGCAGGAAAGAAATTTCCCCCTTCGCCGAATCAGAATGGACATGTTTTTGCATCAGACTTTTTCGATCGTCTGTCCAAAACAGATTTGAAGTTGCAACAATGGGCAATGGTCAATGCTCCAATGTTCTCCTTTGCCCATTGTTGCAACTTCAAATCTGTTTAGTCATTGTTTAGTCTGATGCAAAAAATCTGACCATTCTAACGCAGTTTTTTGTTGCTCAAGACTTCATCCAGTGGTGTTCGAATGGCCAACAATGTAAAGCTGTCTGGAAGCAGAGGTCACATAAGCATTATGTACTCCAAAAGAAATGACACTTCAACCTGTCACATTTCAGGCGCTGGACAGAAGCCCTTCCCACACAAAGACCAATGTGATGCAGAGAATGTTTGCCGTGAACCTCTTGGTTTCAGACCATTTCCCATAATTTGGAGAACGTTTTAGATTCTGACTTTGCACCAATATGAGCATGTAAACATGCATCCTTCGTCATGAATCGAAATCTGGTACTTTTCATGAAGCCTTTCACTGGCTAAGCTCGTTCAATTTGTCGGCAGTATTTTCCTCTCATCAACAGAAAACAATTCTTAGATCCCAACAGCATAAATTTTTTTCCAATCCACTTCCGCGGATCAGCAGCTCCAACAGCCAATCCCGTCGTCTGAAATTGTGACGTCATCAATGTTGGGATTTTTGCCTTGCTACCGCTTTTTGCCATTTGGCATGTTTGCCACCACTTCGCAACTCTTTCTTGGGTCGCAATAGGGTCAGGTGAGGTTTGGTTAAGTTAGGTTTTGAAAATTGAATGTTGAAATTGGCTGGAATTTCCCACAACCAATCAGAGACGCGCATGCGGAAGTGGATTGGAAAAAAATATGCATCCCAACACTGGCAAATTTTTGCAACGATGGAGTTTTCAATGGCCGCTTCAAGTCCCATGACTCAAGCTTAAAAGTAATTTCCAAGCAAAATGTGGGTGCATCTGCCGTCTAGTTTCAATTAGGTACGAACACTGAAAGCGAGTTCTTTTACTCGTGTTTCTATTTTGGCGGTCAGGTGATAACATTACGCCGTCAAGATCTGTACAGTCTCAACGTGAGCATAACGTGGAATATCTTGATCCAGCAAACAAGACAACGCTTTTGTCAGAATCGTCTGCAACTCCACTGCTGTCGATAAAACAGCCCGTAAGTTAAAGGAATTCTTATCGAACTTGGTATGAGTATTTTGTACAAGTCTGCAACAACCATAGAAAGCAGAATTTTTAATTGAACAAACAACCATGAGCTTAAAAAATTCAGAAACGTGAATTATCGACAGGTTCACAATACAATCACTGATACAGGGTCATCGCTCATGGTGCATCTTCAAAACTGGTATGAGTTGAAATACGAGGGTCGGTCAACTTCCGATGAGAATGGCCCAGTAAATATTACCCAATTTGAATGAAACTTTGCATAGTAGTATTTTGGTTTTATTTAGGAAGACACAAAATTTAGAAATTTTAGAGAAGGCTTCATGGCATCGCTGGCTTGCATCACAGGTCTCTTCCTCATGGCAAGTCTGACCCCATTTGAACTCTTCAACCCAGCAGTAAGTTATAGAATGTGAAGGAAAATCTTCATGGTACATTTTGACCTTGAGGAAATGAAAGTCAAATGATGTCACTCCCTCCATGGAGAGAAATTGATTCACTGCTTGTTGTTCAAATGATGCCAAGTTCAAAAAAGAGTCAGAATCAGGCGTTAGCTTTGAAGCCTTCCCAAATCTTTTCTCATCGTCGGAAATCACTAAAATTTTGTGTGTCTTCCAAAATAAGACCAAAATACTACTCTGCAAAGTTTCATTCAAATTGGATGACGTTTACTGGGCCATTCTCATCGGAAGTTGACCGACCCTCGTACATGTGAGCGAATCTTGACAAGAAGTTTCATATGGTGGCCCGATGTCAGCCAGCACGTCCTCTTCAGGTTCTACTATCCGATTTGCATCGCTCCCTTTTGACAGCAAAAAAAATCTCGAGTGACACGACCATTATTCCAGCTCTAACTTCAATACCCAGACGTATGCCGATATTTGGATGTGAACCTGGTATGGCGAAACATTCGCTCCAAAAATCTGGTGAAGATGCAGTCAAGAAAATTTTTCATTTCGTAAACATTGTATCATTGACTTTGGTCATTTTGCCATGTCAAACAGGTTCGAAAATTGCCTCACACTCATGAAATTATGAGCCTACAATTCTGATGGATATGCGAAAAATTGATATATTGAATTGAGAGAAATTTTTTTATTCAATGAAAATTTAGAAAACCCAAAAATCTGGGTTTTCTTATTGGCTGTTATTTTTACCACCAGTCACCATCTCCAAACAGTAGCATCCTTGATCGCCACCTGTATCAGAGTGACACCAGCGAAAGAAGAAGGCAACAGCTGTCATCACCGTCAAGTGGTAGTACAACATACTTAGCAACGACAACCTCGACTCCTGCAACAAGGAACTATGACCTGGACAGATATGACAGCAGTGGGCGTGGTCAACTGACCGATATGTCTGACCTGACTCAGCCGACAATTGATATTCACAGAAGGATTCAGATGCGAGAGAAGCAAAGTTTGTCCTTTGCAGACGTATTTTGTTCTCAGGGTGGCGTCGTTGGATTTCGTTGGGGGAGCACCACGTAACTGAGTACATCAAGTTTGATGTTGGATGGGGGTAAATTTCTGAGGGGAACGATGAAATTTCTGCTCTGGTGAAGGTCATGCCAGAGAAACGTTTCATGTGTGGGGCCCGTGATTGTCCTTCCACCTTGTGAGACGCGTGAATGTCAGGCTTGCTCCATGGTCAGCACCATGATTCTTTCCAACTTTTTTGCAGAGCTTTTGGAATTTCATTGCAATCCTGAAATAGAAAGAGCATTGACAATAATTTCAAATTCATTGAAATGTTCTCCTGTGGCAAGAGACAACACACGATATGGGCTTTATGAAATTGTGAATTTTTGTCACTGGAAAATCCAAGTCCAATTGAAGGAAAATGGCACATCCTTTCTCCATACTGTATTTTCTCAAAACCCACGTCCACTGTGATAGAAAGTGAAAAATGGGCATCTTCTTAAATTTGGATTTCAACCTTTTGAGAAAACCAGAGCAGAATCGAAATGCCACATGAACTGCCTCAAATGGAAAGTATCTTTCGTTCGGGATTTCAGTCATCCCGAGAGGCCCTTTTTGAAGTCAGATGACGCAAATCTTCCTGAGTGGTATTTTTGACCGGGGTGAGGAAATTTCTGCTAATCATGCTACAATCACGTGCAAATCAACGCAAAATCCTAATCATTGAAAAGTATTTCCACTTTCAGTAACAACAGTTCGTCATGAGCCAGCATTTCCGGAAGGAATTCCGGACTTGTCGCCAGCAAAACCATTGACAAATTTCGATCGCAGTATTACGTAAGTTCCCTGATTAAATTTTAATGATGAGACACTGCAGTTCTGAAACTTTATTCAAAGCACACAAATTAACAATTCACCCCGAATTCAACAGAATACGAGCCTAAAAATGTGGAGTCAAATTGTGAACAAAGTGGCAAAACACCCACAGTGACATTTTGCCACTGAAACTTTGGCACCAAAATGCCATTTTGTGACAAACTTGAATCTTATTGAAAAATTACTCACACTCCCGATCGCAGATTTGAATACAGCATGGAATATTCACCATCTCAAGTGGTATTGTTGCTGCCACTTGTGGCAGTTTTCACCGCATTTTTGGCCGTGAACTCAGCTAATGGTTTGCATTTCTCCCTATATCCTACATTCGTTTTAACAGCCGTGAACAATCGACCACTAGCAGGCATCTGGCTGCACAAGTCCAGGAATTTGAAACAGGTTTCTGAATGACCAGCAGGTGTGCTGAAATGAGTGAAATGCATCTTCCGTTTCATAACGTGACTTTGGTCACATTTCAAAGCAAAACAGCCTACAATTATAATGCTTTGCTTTTCTCATACTGAATGCCAACACCTTTTGCCTGCACTTAATTCTTTATAATGTTTTCATGGTTTGGGTTGGAGCTGGAGCAACTGAAATGATTCATGGCGTGGAGTGAATCAGATGGTAACAAATCGTGTACTTGTGCATACAACAAACAAAAGAGCCAGCTGGTATCACCACAAATTTGGGAAAAACCGTCTGAGGGACAGGCAATGTGGACTGCCATTGGAATGAATTACTATCGCCATAAAACGGATAAGCTGTACGAGGTGGGGATCACAATCCAAGCTGGGGTAGATGTGGAACATTGCAGTCAGACATGTGGCCCACACCATATCAGGTTATTTGAACACTCTTCCCTAAAAATTAAAAAAAAATCCAAAACTCAATCTCAAAACTATCTGACAATGGAAACTGCTACAAAGATCTTTTGTATTCTATGTGATGGATAGTCCATCTGTTAAAAAGGAATACGCACCAATCAGCAGTTCAAGCAAAAAGTAACCTGTACAATGTTTCAGTTACAGGTCAAACAGTGATCTGGGACGATCGCCATCATTCCGAGGAAGGTCAAGATCACCAACACCATCAAGACCAACATACTCACCAAGGGAACCGCCACCACTGCCGAAATTCATCCAGTCCCAGCTGGCACAGGAGCTGGCCCCCGGCCCAATCGAAAACGACTCGTCGACCTACAGCTACACAAGCACAAACGAGATCAGGCGTGAGCATCAACACCAACCACCACCAAAGGAGCACATTATCTACAAACATGATTACGACAGCAAGAATGTTGTTGACTACGGAAGGCACCATCAACAGGACCGATACAATCATGTCGAGCAGAAACCCCCGAAGCAGATCAAAGAACTGCTGTCGACCTTCGACGATGTTAAGGTTGGTTGGAAAGACATACTCGAAAAATCTGAGCCAATGTCGAAGATAACAGCATTGTTCAATTGTACCAATGCTCCTCATCATATCACCGCATGTTATGAAATTGACGCCACAAGATGAGTCAAAATTTGAGAAACATGCTCAGAAAAGTAAATCTTTTTTTTAATGAAGTGTATGTACGAATACTCAACAATCCATGCCATGATTACTTTTTGCTGATTTTGTTTTCGGGAAAGTTCCCAAGTTGAATTTTCCCAGATAAAAATGCCAGAAAAAGAGCATCACTGCAGCAATCTTTGAAATTCTCCGTTTTCAGGTGGATTTCTAAACCTTGGGACAAGCTTCGTTTAACACACTGTCACTTCTTCAAAATGGAAATGCTTCAAACACTTGATTTTAATTGGTATTTGAGAAAAAAACAGATCACAGTGTAAAATAATTATTGTAGGTATGATTTGTGGACCCATTCTAACGAATTTTGATGATTCCATAAAAATGTGATATTATGTGAGATTTTGTTTTTGCATGATCAAACCCATCAAAATTTCCCAGTGACTAAATTTACCAAGTTAGCAGCAAACTGGAACAACCGAAATTCAGTGTTTTAAGTTGCAACACTTTTATTTTACAGGTGGAAGATCGCTATCGTGACCCTCCAACTCTGCAACTGAGGCAGAAACCATCGCATCAGACTGCAGTAATCGAAAGAGAAGAGAAGTCGAAAGTGTCGAATGGTAGCACCTGGCACAAAGAAAAGGATGTTGAAAAAATTAATGTGAAAAGTAGTGCAAGCGGACCTGCCGTGTTCTACCCTGGGGAGTTATTTCATTCTGAAGAATCCAGAGGAGTTGGATCAAAGGTGAGGGAACACTGACTGACCATGGACGAATGATTGTTGTTGTGAGAGTTTTCAGGTTAAAGAAACAACAACTGTCTGACACTCCCTAGAACTCTTTGCTTTCACGCCCGGCAAACTTCTGTACAGTACCTTAAAAGTCAACGAATATCCTCCGGAACTGCAACACCCCTGGGCTGCAAAATTCTGCATTATACCATGCCGGATATGTTTTGGAAAGTTATCCGCCCGAAACTGTCTCATTTGCAATGGCACAACGCCAAAACATTTCGCAATACCACCAACCAAACCGCCCTGACACGCCACCCTCTGCTCAAATTTCGTGATATTTTTCCAAAAACTTGATGCCAGAATTGCACTCACCAAAAATATAATATTCGGATGTCGCCAAAAATCGAAAAAATGATTTTTATCCGATAATCTTGTTCTTGCAGGAACATGATCATCACCATACTGTTCAGACTGCAGTAATCGAACGAGAAGAGAAGTCTAAAGTGTCGAATGGTAGCACCTGGCACAAAGAAAAGGTTGTTGTAAAAAATGTGAAAAGTAGTGCAAGCGGACCTGCTGTGTTCTATCCAGGGGATTATCTTATTCTGAAGAATCCAGAGGAGTTGGATCAAAGGTGAGGGAACTATGCTTACCTGAACATTTTGATTTTTTTTCTTAAATTTTCTTTAGCACATTTTTTCCCAAGAACGCTTTGCTTGAGCACCCTGTAAATTTCTGCACGCCACCCCAACCAACCAATTTCCTCCAGAACTGCACCACCCCTGGGCTGCAAAATTCTGCATTATACCATTCTGGAACCACTCTAAAAAGTTACTCTCCAAGTCCCATTTGCAATCCGCACAATGTCAAAACATTTCACAATACGTACCACCAATCAAACCGCCTGACACGACAGCCTCTGCCCAAATATCGTGATGTTTTTCCAAATAACGATGCCAGTATAACACTCACCAAAAATAGAAATAAAATGATTTTTATGCGATAACGATAATCTTGTTTTTGCAGGGAAAAATGATTTTTATCAGATACATCTTGTTTTGAAGGGAAAAAATATTTTTTATCCGGTTATCCTGTTTTTGCAGGGAAAAATGATGCAGCAAACAAAATCGATGTCACTTGCGAAGGAGAAGAAAATGTGGCAAAAGGAGAGTGGAGGAAAGAAGGCAATGGTGTTGCCACTCTGCTTGCCCGTTTGCTGTGCTGCACCCTGCACAATCATGTAGAACGATGGCAGAATGAATGAATGTCAGCATCAGAAATATTCGAAACACCACTCACTTTTCTAATTTCTGTTTTAAGAATGCTTTTTCACTGCTCAAACAGAATTACAAATGATTCTGGCGCTGTTTCACAAACTCAATGATGAATATCCCTGGGGACCTTTCTTCTTCCTTTCTTTTGCTGGACAAACCAATATTTTCAAAAGGTTGTCTTGCCCTACTCGGTGGGAACAATTATTCATTCATTAAATTTACATGTTCGTGCATTCCTCTGTGGAAAGACGTTTAGCAATGTTTTATCCACTCATGGAGCAAATAAAAATTCGTAAATGTGCATTCTTGAGATTTCGGAACTCACATTGATGAGATGGAAATACCTTTTCGCTGCAAGTTTTTCAGGGTTGGATGGCGTCAATTATGGCCAGTTTTGTCACAAGGCACTGCTCAGAACCGGAATTATTGTCTCATTCTGTTGTGAAACATGAATGAAAAAGTTATATTTTGTGAAAATGTAACAATGTTGCATGTTGTTATAGCTATTAATTGTTATAAAATACAAACTGGGGCTTCACTCACAATTTGATGGACATAACACCAAAGAAGGCATGGATGCAGCAGCAGCATAAGACAGACCCAGAAATTTGCAAAATGTGGAAAACTTTCGACACAAAAACAAAAATTGGGGACAGGCGTAAGCAACATTTGAACATGAAATTAAAAAGTGATAGGATGAGTGGTGAAATGACTGGTCAGATTGGAGTTCCTTCTCTCCTTGCTAAAGTGAGGGATGCCATACTCTCAGAACTTGCTTTAAATGTGTGATGGATTGAATGGGCATCCTGCATGACATCACGAATACCATCGAGCCTCTTTCAAATGCAGTTTTTCCTGACTACCACTTTAACATGGGTGAACATAAAGTACTTCTAAAGTTCGTTATGATGCAAGATGCACCCCTTCCACTGTCAAGTCACGCTGACTGCTGCAGCAATAATTTCTCAATCAGACATCATGTCCCGGATGACGACCCATTAGCATCTTCTAATCTAGCATTTTCTAGCCCATCTCCCGAAATGTGACACAAAATGGTGTCAACATTCGCGAAACGTGACACAAATGGTGTCAACATGCGACAGTCCCTGCCAAAAGGATATTCTGGCTTCGCAGTCACGACCAAAGAGTTTTAAAAGTTTTTGAAAGCTTTTTTGAAAGTTTTGAAAGAATAACTCAACGAAACTTGAGATAATGGTGGTAAATTTGTTCGGGAAGTCAGAATAAGAAAAAAAAACCAGCTGCAAATGACAAGAACAACTCCCATATTTTTCTTTTCAATCGTGAAGGATTCAGCAATGAGTACTCGAAATCAATCTAAATCACTCTTGTTGAGCACACCAGTGTTCAAAGGACTTGAAAAAAAAAAAGATTTGACAAATTCCAACCGGGTAGTTAAAAAGTGAAGCTGTGCAGTGTGAAAATTGAACTCATCATATCCGTACACTGGAAAGAGGCGAACAACGAACAATGATGTTTGGTTACAGGGGCAGAAGTCAGACTGCTGGAATGCACTTCAAAATCAGATGGCCAGAGCACGAATCCAATCACCTGCTGTTGTTCAACATTATTTGATGAAAAAAAATCCCACGTTCTCACCCAGGAAAATAAGGCAGCGGAATTAACTAGAGTAACTAACTCGTGACGAAAAAAACGAAATTCCAGCCGTGTCTTCCAAGGGTTTTCAATGTCTACAAGTGCCATCAAGAAAGAAGAGTGAAATCCCAGTTATAAATTTTAGTGTGCATTGAAGGGTGCTTGTTCAAGATTCGTGAGTCATTACCTTCTTCAACTAACCAGCGGATGTATGCACAATGACTGTGTAAATTGGCAAGGTGACTACACAATATTAAGTTTCATTTTGATTTCATCGAATTAACAAATTAGACTAGATGAGATTAAATTATGGGAATTTTAACCCTCCTTCTGTCTACTTATTTCTGTTTGGTTTCAAGATGAAAATGTCTTCTGGCATTGACACGAAGTGCCCACAGAGCTCAACAGCAGATGCAGCCATTCCTCATGCAACTTGATAAAATCATTTATGAAAATTGCCAAAAAGACAGAATTGGGCACAAAAATGAAATGTCCCATCCAACAACATTTTTCCTTGGAAAAATAAAAATTGCCCAATGAAAATTCAATGTCCAATTGTTGGTAGAGCGTACCCGAAAATGGACAGAGCTTAAAACACTGAAAGGTGCACCTCAGAAATTTTGGGGCACAAAAGCAGTCTTATTTCTTTAATACCAAGGGGCTCAAATTGAATAAGTAATGGCAAAACCCCATATCTTTCCTGTTTTTATCGAAGTTGCTGTAATTGTTCTTGGCTGAGTATTGAGTTTCTAAACTTTGCCCACTGAAATATATGACCAGAATACATGGAGACTGCAAATCGATAGACCTTTTTTATTTTTGCAATGTCGATGCCCAGAGAAAATACAAAATAATTTAGTGATCAACCAGGGGCGTAGCGAAGGATTTATCTTTGGGGGGAGCATTATAGAAATCCCCAACTGACACAGTTGAATTTTCCCAACTGACGCTAAGGGTGTTGGGACGTTGAGGTGGGTCTGGGGGTGGAGTCCCCCTCTCCCCCAGTAATTGGGGTCTGGGGCAAAGCCCCAGCGGGCGAAGCCCCAGCACGGTTCCAAGGGGCAGAGCCCCTGGCGGGGGGTCTGGGGGGCGGAGCACCCCAGAAGCTGAAGAAATTTTGAAATTTAGGTTTCATTTTGGGTGCAAAATTTGTGTTCCTGATGCTAATTTTTCCCACCAGCGGGAGCAAAAAGCAGTGTGTAAAACGGCACAGGTTTTGCGACAAGGAAACTATGCCAGTGATTTCTCTTGGACACTGAAAGAGTCCAACGGCGGGCTGCCAGAGCTGAAGGGAGATCTGCAGGAGGCAGCTCAGACTTGGGAAAATTCTTTTCATGGATGATTGATCAATGAGTGAGAGCGGTGTGGGGAAATTTCTTTTCATCAACATGTGATGAGTGATGTTATACTTCTTTCCAGGCTTCTGAATCAGAATATTCTCATTTTCTGGGAGTTGGGAAATCCATGCGAGATTAGAGGGCAGTTGGATAATATTCTTGGAGTTGGGAAAATCCGCGATGGGATATCGCATTTTCATTTTCCCAACTCGGGAGTTGGGAAAATGAAGTCTGGAGTTTTGCGAAAATGCAGCCGCGGATATTCCATTTTCCGAACTCGGGGTGGGGAACATGGAAGTTGGGCTTGGGAAAATGAAGTCGGGAGTTGGGAAAATGCAACCGTGTTTGGAGTCGGGAGTTGGGAAAATATGAGCCGCATTTGGAGTTGGCTCAGGATGGCCGGTATGGGGAAATTGGTAACATTACCGTGCTGATATATGCTCAGTAGTGTAGCAGTGAATTGTGAGTGCGGTTGCTTAAGCAAGTTGCTTCCCGGCTTAATTTTCCTAACTACATTAATATATCAGAATATTCTCATTTTCCGAGTTGGGAGTTGAAAATTTCTTGGAGTTGGGAAAATCCAATTGTCCTCACCGAATACGGGGAGTTGGGAGCAGGGAAAATGCAGCCGCGCAGCAGGGAAAATGCAGCCGCTTCTTTCAACTTTGGGGAGGGAGCCTCCCCCCCACCCATTAGCTACGGACCTGTGATCAACTGAAGGGAGAAAGTGAGGCCTGAGCTTAATCACATTGGACTTTTGTCTGGTATGAAAGATCACATTGGACTTTTGTTTTTTGTATGGCTATTTCAAAAAAAGCTCCAAACAGTCGGAAACAGGCAAAACTGGCGATTGTGTTGATTGAAAGTGCATACACATTTGGCGTTCGGAAGGCGGGGAGAATTCCAGTGGATCATCCCTTGATCAGTGATGGTGCCAAAGGCCAGATGTTGGCATCTCCAGACCATAAAATCGAAAAGAGTTTTGTCATTTATAAGGGGGGACACAATTGCACAATCGCAGGGAAGCATTTCCAGAAAACAGCAGTTTTTTTGCCATGCGATAATGTCCCCCACTGGTACCAGCATACGGCACAGGGTGTGCCTTTTCTCTGTGGGGTGGTTAGATTAGGTTTGGAGTAGGCTAGGTTAGGTTGTCAGGTTTGTAAAGGGTTCTCTGTGTAGCAATGGTGAAATGCACCTTAACTTAAAACAACCCGGACCTATACCTGCATCTTAAAACGACTAAATGTCATGTTTTGCTCAGCCTGGAATTATAGATATACGAGTAGAATGAGAAAAAATAATGCAGGAAGTATTGGAAAGTAAATGCAAAAGAAACCCATTTGAGGAGTACACAATTGCACGGCAAAGAAAGACACACCCTGTACCGCCTGCTGGAGCCAAAGAGGGACACAATTGCACAGCAAAGACGATGGCTATTTTCTGAAAATGTTTCTATGCGATCATGCAATTGTGTCCCCCTTGTTGACGACATAACCCACAAAAATGCACCTTCATCCGAAAAGTTAGTGTGCAAAAAAGGGCTCAACTGGGAGAGCCACAACATCCAAGTGCTTAGGCCCTTTTGCCATAACCTGGGTAACCAGTCATTGCCACTGCTTTTAGTCATTTTTGTCTAAAACATGACTCAAGCCCTTTTGCCATTTTGATGTCAATGACTCAAGCCCTTTTGCCATTTTGATGTCAATCACTTACAACTCTGCTCTGTCAACTTCAGGACAGGCCTGAAACATGAACCGGGACACTTCAGCCAACTTACTTGGAAATCATGATTGTGAAAATCAGGCACCGTCCGTACAGATGGACAAAAAAACAAGGGTAGATCCAAGATTAAAAACAGATATCCTTTATATATTTGCAAAAGAATGTTCGGATTAAAAACATTTTTCACAACAAAATTCAAACTCGTACATGCATATACATGTAATATCCGAAGCCGGCAGTAGGATTCAGAATCTGTGCTGCTGATTCCTGCAAATGTTTATTTCATCCAGGCAACTTCCCGTTTTGTGGACTGAGTCAATTTAAATTCAGCACCACCTTGATACAGTGTCTGTTCTGTTCCACGTCCATGCATTTTGCAATTGTACACAACCCATGAAGTTGAGGTTTTGGTAGAGTGTAAGAAAACACATCGTGTTAACTCCGACATGTTTATTTGTGCATTGCAAAATGAAGAAAGGACGTAAATAAATAAATAAGGAGCTTTCACAAAAGGCTGGAACTGTGTGTGCATTTTGTGTTTGTTTTTCCGAAACACCTGCTTCTAAATCCATGAGAGAAAAAAAAACATTTTTCTGTTGCTATAGCTGTATCGTCGGGACTGGTAAGTACTCGTACAGTGTAGAGAGAAATGTTTGTAACAAAATGCATGTGTTTTTCTTCTTAGAAGAAATTACAATGGTAGTTCAAGTCCCACCTGGCTTTGGCAAGTAATCGATCGATTTCTGGACTGAAATTTGGTGGACCGCCTGACTTCCTGCCAAATTGGCACCTTCTGCCATCTCTAGAACAGTTTCATCAGTTCGTTTCAGAAGAAGACCTCCTGAGGCATCGAAAAACCACTGGGCCACTGTGCCCACTGATGCTGAGGTCAAGAGATGCTTCAATCCCAACCTTGTTTTTCAAAGCAAGGGCCTTGCCTTTCCGGATAAGGGTGTCTTTTGTTATCATCCCTTGACTTTTGCAAGCCATTTCCTATCTCACTTTCTGGACCAGCAATTCTTGATGTTGGCTGTTGCCAGTTTTTCCATCGTTTGGAAAATCCCCCATAAAGATCGCCTCCGAACGCCAAAAATCTCATTCCCATCCCCTCCCAAGGACGTTTGGGCACATCCATACCTTGCAGCTCATGCATTCACCGTGGAATATGATCACACAGCCTCTGGAAATATGGTCACCATGCTTTCTTTAATTACATTCGCCTCTGTGGGTGAAATATTTATCAGACTGTGATGCTCCATCTGGCACAAATTCAGTCAGATTGTCAGATAACGGAGTAGGACATGCTAAATCAACAACAGAAAAAAGAACGAGACAAAACACGGAACTGAAATTTTGCCTATAACCCACTGAAAGACCGATGTCAAAGTGTGCGAGAAAGAAAAAGGCTCGGACTAGTGCAACAGGCCAAAGCCAAGGTGGGACTTGAACAGCCCACGCATTTTGGTTTTAAACTTTAAAGACTACCTAATTATCACATCTTCCGTTTCTTTTGCCTTGATATTTTAAAAATAACATGCATTTGTGATAAAAAGTAGACCTCTTTCTACTGTGAACTTTCAACGTGACCTGACGCAATGCAGGGTCACTGCTCAGCTCAGCACATTCATGAAAAGTTCTCAACATTCTGAAACAGAGAAATGTGGTCACTTTTTTCTACAGGTCTAAGATTTTGGGGCTACTATGTGAGATAGAAAAATGACACGATTTCTAACATCATGTTTGCTAGAAATAAAAATTGTAAATCATTATTTCAGTGAATCCAATGCTCAATAAAAGGTGGTATTGTATTCCAATATACACTTATTTTACTCACACAACAGCTCGCTTTTTCCGTCTCAATTCCATTCAAAGCAGCTGCTCTGTCACCAAGTCCAGGATGCAACACGTGGCGTTCTGCTTTCCAGTTCTTATAGACCAGACACCAGTATGTTCCATTGACCTCCAGTCCTGAGCCCCACACAGGGCACTTCCAGAACACCACACATCACTGTTTATGCTAAATGAACACTATGTGGTACTGCACGACTGGTCTTTGTGTCTGGAACATCAGAGCGCCAATCATGGCACGCTAGTCTTGGGGCCACAACATTAACTATTTTATTATTAATCTGGTTTGTGCAGTGCATCCATATGAATGCCAAGCCGCTGTGATTTGCGCAGGTTGGCGTTTGCCAAAAATGGCAATGGAATGTGATACACACACCTAGCTCTGCCGAGGAAAAAAAGGTAATGCCCAATTTGTACTGGAAATTAATCATGATCCAAGTGTTAATTATGATTAAAACTGTTTCGTGTAAATGCTTCTAGAACTCACGTTTGGGAAAATACATCTTTCTACCCACGATTAAACCAGCTCCAGTTAAACAATCAAATTTAAGGTGGCAAGCACCCACTCAGTGTTTTTTGGTTTCCAGAGCATAAAATTAAAACTGCAATTTAAAAGAGTCATTTTGCGATTACACAATTAAGCTACCTAGCTTAATTGTGATTTCACTTTCCGGCGAGAATTGAGTTGACAACTGTAATTGACATTTTTCGAACCGTTGCCCTATTCTTTTACACTGGCGGCCCACACTATTTTTGCCCATTTTATTTTGCGGAGCAGTGATCAGGAAAAATTTCTAGCACCCAGAATGTCATTAAGTTGTGTTAGCCAAGGCCTGGCCACAATGCGCTTGTGCCTCAGAATTGTACTTTTTACACTAACAAAACAACAAACGAATGCTTGTGAAAAAAAATATTTTACACCCCGAAAATGTGGTATGCTACCTTCATGAAACATAATAGTTTGCCTGGATATGGCTGTGTGATTTCTGCTTCCATCTCCAATTTATAGTTGTGTGACGTGCATCGGTAGACATGAAGTAAAGCAAACATGAGCGTCGGAGAGATCTGGTCTGGGTAAAGTTGCGGGTAAAAGCGCCGCCATGTATTTCTCCATCTGATTTTGCATTTTACCCGCAATTCCGGGTAAAACTAGGATAACCACCGGGGTGCTGGATTCCAACTTTTGTAAATCTCAAGTTTTCCAATGCTGAAAACAAAGCTGAAAAAAGCAAACCACCCGTGGCACTCATGTATCATTTTATGCTGAACCTCATTTGCAATTTTTTAAATCACCTCCGAGTCCTGTTTAAACTGCTTTTTCCAATGCCTCACCTCGACTTGATGAGCAATGAATTTCCACCACAAACGGGTTTCTTATTGCATACCTACCAACACAGTTTTGTCGATCATTTTGTGCAAACGTTTTTGGTGAAGTTTTACGCTGAAACAAAAAACAACCGCAGAAAGATGGAAATGAAAAGGGAATGGAAAAATGAAGATTTGAAGCATCTTCTACATATTAACTGATTTTTGTTTTGCTTTGGAGTCAATTTTGGTACCGCAGCTCAGCCCTGAGCCCATTGGTAGCACTGTTGAGACCATACACAAAAGGTCTCAAGACACGGAGATAAATAGATTGCAGAAAATGGTAATGCCGGTCACGTGAAGCAACATTCTTCAAATAAACGAGCTTCGTCTCCATGTCGCAACATTCAGACAAAAAATGCTTTGCCAGTTATGATGTCTTTGCTTGTATTGGGCCTAATTTCATTGGCACATTACTGTGAGTACAGCTAAACACTAAGATTATCACCTCAGAACTAAAGCCTTCCAATCTTGGGATGATTCGCTGGCCACTTGAAGAGAGACAAGAAGCGATAACAGCATGCTCAGTGACTTGGTACGGCTTAAAATGTATCGAATTTATGACTCCTGAATTTCCAGCATGTTACCGTTTCAAAATTGGACAAATAGGTACCAAGCCACATCAACTAACTCAACTACCAGCAAATCATTTAGCAACAAGCATGTTGAAAATTAGCAAGCGCCAAATTGATGAATTACCTACTTACTGGCTTGTAAATTTTCAATGAGTTGTGCCAAGAGATTTTTTTAACCAATAAAGCCTGCAAAATAACATAACAGTAAATGTTATGGTCGTGTCGACTCTGTTGAATCCCAAACACCTCAGATTCCACCTCCTTCC
>JASGXE010006045.1:0-22417 GCA_030068105.1 Sinentomon sp. SZTP_YWyxl | reverse complement strand
GCCCAATGACGTGCAGTTACATCCGCTAAAAAAAAACTGGGCGTACGAGCGACGTAGATAAACGTCAAGACCAACATGAATGTCATTGTACGAACGACGTAAATGAACGTCCGCATGGGTATTCCATTTTCAAGGGATTTGAATTTAATTACGTAATATAAGACCACTCAATCGCGAAGGCAAAAATATTCACAGCCTGAAAGGGAAAAACAGCGATCTAGCAGACGTTTATTCCGTCAAAATCGGTCCAACCGTTTTCAATCAGCGCACTTTTCAAATTTCCCGCTTTTTCTTCTTTTGTCCCTTGTTGAAGGCGCCTTTTTTCACGATGACGCAACATCAGTCGCCCGCCGAAATTCGAATTTTCGGGAAGACAACAGCAGCGCGATCTCGCGGACGCTTGTTTCACCTGATTTGCTGCAACAGTTTAGAAATGGCATCGCATTTAAAATTACCTGTTTTTTCTCGTTTTTGCTCAATTTTGATGCGGTTTGAAGCATTTGTGGATATCTTGGCTGTTTTTTTTGCGGTGTTTTTGAAAACATTAAATTAGGTATAGGCGATTTTTGACACAGAGCAGAAATCTGGCTTGGTTGGGCGGGAAATGCATGCATTTCCGATTTTTCTGTTTTTCGAAAATCCTGCACAAATTATTAATTCCGTCGGGGGCGACACTCCGTGTTTCCGAAAAGTGCGGAAAAGCATTTTAAAGCCAGAATTCGTAATTTCGGGCTTGACCGGTTAAGCGCTCCATTGTCCGTTTCAATGCTTTGGCAGAGGGCATTGAATATGTCTACTTACCTCCACCACCCCTTGCCTAATTGTCAGTCAACATTTGGGGGGGGGGGGTTGGAATTGCACAAGCCGACCACCCCACACTGTCGCATCGCACAAGCAGAGGGCTTGACCTTGATCTTATCTATAGAACAGGTCGATCAGTTAACGGATTCCAGAACATTGGGGATGGCTGGATTGGGAAGGATGCGGCAAATACAGGCAGGTCGAGGAGGCGCAGTCCGCCTTCAAAATGAGCACAGAATTTTTCTAATTCGCAATCACGACGGTCAATGGGTGATTCCAAGTGGCTGCATGAGAAGAATACCTATTCGACCTTGGGTTTCTTCATGAAATGGATTGCCGCCACGTGGTCAAAACGTGCCCATTTTGTGTGTTGTAAGCGCTTGGGATGATATGAGGAGGCGTTCAGGATTGCATGATTTCCATGGACGTAACATCAAAAGCTTTTAAATCCAACGGTTTCAAAGCCGTTTTGCGACAGTCCATGAAGTTTTAAATCACTGGGTCTTTTCAGTCTTTTGAATCTCACCATTTTTGTGGCCACCTCGACCACCACCTGCCATGTCCCCATTTGCGACGTTTTGGAATTTCGCCCGGATTGACCTGTTCCAGGTCAAGCAGCAAGCCATCTCTGCATGTGCGATGTGACAGTTTCGTGAGGTTGGCTTGTGCAATTCCGCCCCCTCAGAATATTACGTTGACTGACAGCTAGTGTTCGTAAATTCCCGGGAATTTACTTTTTGCGGGAATATTCCGGGAATATTCCTGGGAATATTCCTTTTTCGGGAATTTTGGGAACAAACGAAAATTCCTGGGAATTTTGGGAATATTCCCTCCTTGGGAATTTTTGGAATATTCCCAGGAATTTTGGGAATATTCCCAGGAATTTTGGGAATATTAGGAATATTCCCGGAAATTTTGGGAATATTCCCGGGAATTTTGGGATCATTCCCAGGATTTTTGGGAATATTCCCAGGATGATTCAAATTTTGGGAACAGGGACTGGGAATTTTTGGAATACCAATTCCCGATGTATTTTATGATTTTCCTGTGAGAACTTCAATTTTTCAAACTCTAGTAGTTAGTGGCTGTTGAACAAGATTATCACATTTTGCCAGTTTCCACGAAAATATGAGTCATTTCGCTATCTTCAGCAGACCTACCGGCTGGCGTGAAGATGCAAAATGCACGAAAGCAGCAAAATGTTGATAATTAATGTAATTAAACTCAGCCGGGCTATGAATTCTGTGGTATTCATTTTCTAGGGCAATCCGTTGCGAAAGAGCGAATCTAAGGCGGCGTATTTTCAGAGGAAGTTTTGGGCGATTTTTAAACCCGGTTGTTCCTGCTGGCCTGTTTGCGAATGACTTTTTTAAATTCAGATTTTCCTTTCTTTCGAACTAATTGTCATGCGAAGAATCATACTTCACATTTTGGTAGGTACCTACCTGCTCAGCAGAGTTTGTTCAACAGTGAGCAGTTTTGCTCCTTTGAAATCTTTGTGTGGGGCTGCTCCCGACTCAGAGACTTGGTAAATTTTTTTAACATCTGCTCCTTCTTGACGAGCCTGATAGCATGACCAAGAGTTCTCGATTGCATCTTGGTCTTCAATGCAGCCTCATGTCTGGTTTTGGCAGCTTTTACTGACGAAATCTTGTCTTGAAATTGCTAGCCCACTGCTCGCATTGGAACTGCGACAACTGCGTGGGCGGACTGGGTCTAACCTGCTAACCTTTAACCTGCACACCAAAAGATACAAATGGAAGTTGTACCTATTTTCGCTTTGGGCCAACAAAAAGAATTGGTTTTAATTTTCCATGTAGAATTCTGAATTTGTGCTGCAAAGATGCGTAGGTATTGCATGTTCAGCGGTCGTAAAGAAGTAGGTAGATGGAAGTTGGTGGAGTGGGGAGTCGCAAATCACACATGTCAATTTTTTACAGTGGTAATGTTTCAGGCACCACTTTTACTTCTGTCCTAATCAAGGGTAAAATTTCTCCAGATTTATAGCAAAAGCATAGCCACACATTCACAGCCCTGGGTTGAAGGTAGACAAGCAAAAGGAGCAGAACGGCTCAATGTAGGAGGGGAGAGCAAGCCACAACAATTAAATTTTAGGAGAGCAGCCATCCTCACCCCTTCACAGCAGAAAATGCATTTATCAAAGTCCAACCCCTTACCCCTTTTATGCCCAACGCTAGTTGCACTGGAGACAGAAAGTCTAAAGCAGATGAGAAAACCAAAACTAGGACAAGTGATTACTTACCTATATTTTTAATGTGTAATATATTCAATAGCAAGAATTTTGTCAGAAATTTTAACTGAAAATTCCTGGGAATTTTGGGAACATTCTCGGGAATATTCCCTCATAAACTTTTCAAAGTCAAAAACAGTCAGAAAAATCGAGACTGGAAATATTCCCGGGAATTATCATTGAAAATTCCTGGGAATTTTGGGAATATTCCCCCGAGAACTTTCCCAGAGGGGTGGGAATTTATGCCCAACGCTAGTTGCACTGGAGACAAAAAGTCTAAAGCAGATAAGAAAACCAAAACTAGGACCAGTGATTACCACCCAGGTATAGGTATTTTTAATGCGAAATATTCAAAAGCAAGAATTTTGTCAGAAATTTTAACTGAAAATTCCCGGGAATTTTGGGAATATTCCTGGAATTTTTGGAATATTCCCGGAAATATTCCCTTGGAAACTTTTCAAGTCAAAAACAGTCAGAAAATCAATATAAGACTGGAAATATTCCCGGGAATTTTCATTGAAATTCCCGGGAATTTGGAATATTCCCGGGAATTTTGGGAATATTCCCTCGGGAACTTTCCCAGAGGGGCGGGAATATTCCCGGGAATTTTGGGAATATTCCCGGAATATTCCCTCACTCCGAACACTATTGACAGCATTGCTGGCTGCAGGTAAAGTTCAAAACAAGCCTCACGTTACATATTTCATCTCCAGGTGGAATCTATCGCAATGAGGTAAGGGGTGGTGGAGATAAAGATAAGGAGAAATTCAATGCTCTCGTGGTTCACCTCTTCCAAAGCATTGAAACGGACAATGGAGTGTTTTATGACTGCCGATACATCCCAGTGTTCGGACGACTTATGATCACACCTCCTATGAATCCTGCCTTTTACCTAACTGATGCTCTCTTCTGATGCAATAATTTCTGCCTTTGCTTGGCATCTCGGCTTGCTCTGCATCTGCTTGCCTTTTCTGCTTCATCCAACAGATTGTTTTGTGTGCAAACTGACGCTTCTTCTATACGGTTGAATGTATCTTCCTGCCTTGATGATTGCATACTTCACTTCCATCCTGCTGCTGCATGAGGTACCTACCTAGCCGGTCAAGCCCGAATGACGTACAGTTACGTCCGCTAAAAAAAACTGGGCGTACGAGCGACGTAGATAAACTTCAAGACCAACATGAATGTCATTGTACGAACGACGTAAATGAACGTCCGCATGGGTATTCCATTTTCAAGGGATTTGAATTTAATTACGTAATATAAGACCACTCAATCGCGAAGGCAAAAATATTCACAGCCTGAAAGGGGAAAAAACAGCAATCTAGCAGACGTTTATTCCGCCAAAATCGGTCCAACCGTTTTCAATCAGCGCACTTTTCAAATTTCCCGCTTTTTTTCTTTTGTCCCTTGTCGAAGGCGCCTTTTTTCATGATGACGCAACATCAGTCGCCCGCCGAAATTCGAATTTTCGGGAAGACGACAGCAGCGCGATCTCGCGGACGCTTGTTTCACGTGATTTGCTGCAACAGTTTAGAAATGGCATCGCATTGAAATTACCTGTTTTTTCTCGTTTTTGCTCAATTTTGATGCGGTTTGAAGCATTTGTGGATATCTTGGCTGTTTTTTGTGAGGTGTTTTTTTTTTTGAAAACATTAAATTAGGTATAGGCGATTTTAATGACACAGAGCAGAAATCTGGCTTGGTTGGGCGGGAAATGCATGCATTTCCGGTTTTTCTGTTTTGCGAAAATCCTGTACAAATTATTAATTCCGTCGGGGGCGACACTCCGTGTTTCCGAAAAGTGCGGAAAAGCATTTTAAAGCCAGAATTCGTAATTTCGGGCTTGACATGTTAAGCGCTCCATTGTCCGTTTCAATGCTTTGGCAGAGAGCATTGAATATGTCTCCTTACCTCCACCACCCCTTGCCTAATTGTCAGTCAACATTTGGGGGGGGTGGAATTGCACAAGCCGCCCACCCCAAACTGTCGCATCGCACAAGCAGAGGGCTTGACCTTGATCTTATCTATAGAACAGGTTGATCAGTTAACGGATTCCAGAACATTGGGGATGGCTGGATTGGGAAGGATGCGGCAAATGCAGGTAGGTCTAGGGGGCACAGTCCGCCTTCAAAATGAGCACACAATTTTTCAAATTCGCAATCATGACGGTCAATGGGTGATTCCAAGTGGCTGCATGAGAAGAATTCCTATTCAACCTTGAGTTTCTTCATGAAACGGATTGCTGCCACGTGGTCAAAACGTGCCCATTTTTTTGTGTTATAAGCGCTTGGGATGATATGAGGAGGCGTTCAGGATTGCATGATTTCCATAGACGCAACATCAACAAAAGCTTTTAAATCTAACGGTTTCAAAGCCGTTTTGAGCCAGTCCATGCAGTTTTAAATCACTGGGTCTTTTGAATCTCACCATTTTTGTGGCCACCTCGACCACCACCTGCCATGTCCCCATTTGCGACGTTTTGAAATTTCGCCCGGATTGACCTGTTCCAGGTCAAGCAGCAAGACGTCTCTGCTTGTGCGATGTGACAGTTTGGTGAGGTTGGCTTGTGCAATTCCGCCCCCTCAGAATATTACGTTGACTGACAGCATTGCTGGCTGCAGGTAAACTTCAAAACAAGCCTCACGTTGCTACATATTTTATCTCCAGGTGGAATCTATCGCAATGAGGTTTGGGGTGGTGGAGGTAAGGAGACATTCAATGCTCTCGTGGTTCACCTCTTCCAAAGCATTGAAACGGACAATGGAGTGTTTTTATGACTGCCGAATAACATCCCAGTGTTCGGACGACTTATGATCACACCTCCTATGAATGCCTGCCTTTTACCTAACTGATGCTCTCTTCTGATGCAATAATTTCTGCCTTTGCTTGGCATCTCGCGCTTGCTCTGCATCTGCTTGCCTTTTTCTGCTTCATCCAACAGATTGTTTTGTGCAAACTGACGCTTCTTCTATACGGTTGAATGTATCTTCCTGCCTTGATGATTGCATATTTCACTCTCATCCTGCTGCTGCATGAGGTACCTAGCCGGTCAAGCCCGAATGACATACAGTTACGTCCGCGAAAAAAAAACTGGGCGTACGAGCGACGTAGATAAACGTCAAGACCAACATGATGTCATTGTACGAACGACGTAAATGCACGTCCGCATGGGTATTCCATTTTCAAGGGATTTGAATTTAATTACGTAATATCAACACCACTCAATCGTGAAGACTGCCGGAAAGAGGAAAAAAACGATCAAGCCGACGCTTATTCCGCAAAAATCGGTCCAACCGTTTTGAATCAGCGAACTTTTCAAAATTCCCGCTTTTCGTTCTTTTGTCCCTTGTCGAAGGCGCCTTTTTTCACGATGACGCGACATCAGTCGCCCGCCGAAATTCAAATTTTCGGGCAGCCGACAGCAGCGCGATCTCGCGGACGCTTGTTTCACGTGATTTTCTGCAACCGTTTTGAAATGGCGTCGCATTGAAATTACCTGTTTTTTCCTGCTTTTGCTCAATTTTGATGCGGTTTGAAGCATTTTGTGGGTGTCTTGGCCGTTTTTTTTGTGCGGTGTTTTTTTTTGTTGAAAACATTAAATTTTAGGCGATTTTAATGACACAGAGCAGAAATCTGGCTTCGTTGGACGGGAAATGCATGCATTTCCGATTTTTCCGGTTTTCGAAAATCCTTGCAGAAATTATTAATTCCGGCGGGGGCATCACTCCGTATTTCCGAATAGTGCGGAAAAGCATTTTAAAACCAGAATTCGTAATTCCGGGCTTGACCGGCTAGGTAAGTTGCTTCTCGTTTTCCTTCACTTTCTGGAATCATTTTGCTATTGTTAATTGCTGCTGCGTGTTAAACATGTCATGCATTATCATGAAACATAACAAAAATATATCTACCTTATGTTGTTAAAAATGAAATAAACAAACAAACCACAGGCCAAAAACCATTTCAAATTACTTTCACGCCCACAAGAAATAAAAAAAAAAAACAAGTGGTCCTGTATACAGGCTTCTCAAGAGTCTCTCGTCAACCAACCTTTGTTTGCATCTCTGAACCATCGATGGCCAAGTTCGGCATCACTTGCTCCAGCAATACCCAATTGCCTATCTGAGCACTGTAATACGATTTTGTTACTGATAGCAATATTGTCAAAGTAAATTGGTCTGACTCTCTCTGTCACCATCTTCCGATTTTCATTCCAGATTAAAATTTGAGGTGATTAGGTGCCCATTCCACGCCGGAGAACTTGTTCGTATAAGCATCCCATCGCATCTTTTTTTATTATGAGTGTTTGAAAGGTGACAGCCAGAGTCAAGACTCCATCATTCATTTGGAAGAGCTCCTGCTATCATGATCTCATGTGAATTAAAAAGGAAATATGCCTGGGGTTAGGGGAATCAGAATTGTCCAATTGGGATTCCAAGTGGCCGGGACTATGGCCAGGTTTTGGATGCATTTTGTGTGTGCAGTTTTTTGGTCACTCTGTAAATTCCTTCATTGCATTCAGCAATGAAGGGTCACTTCTGAATAATTATTGGGAAAAGGAAGACTTTATCTGTGTTCCTTCAAAAGATGTGATCTGAATTTTTCCCACTTTCAGGTCAGAATATATCTTGCCAAGCCATCCAACAGAAGTCCGCATAATTCACAGCCACAATCACCGGATTCATGCTGCTTCAGGATACGTGTTTCATGATCCATCTTCAGATGTCAGGGAGACCTTTTTGCAATATTTTGCAAATGGCCTTTCACCGATGCAGGCAATTGACAACCATCGTAAATTTTTGGCAGAACTTCATGGCGCCCATTTCTGTGAAGTTGAGGATGATCGGTCAATTATGCCGGATGCTCAGTGGGCATATCGGCTTTTTCACGAAGAATATTCAAGAAAGTACGGACCTGCGACACGTGATGCTGTAAAAGAGGGCCTCAAGGAGATTGTTGGGGAGTTCGTAGAGAAGAATGGCAACAGAGTTATGTTGGAAATATCTGGAGATCAGATAATCCTTGCCATGTGTACTGATTTTATGAGTCGTGTGCACACCTTAAAATGTGCTGGAGAAATGTGCTTCTTGGACAGTAGCGGCAACATGGACAGGTTTCAATGTCGTGTATTTCTGATTCTGTGTAACAGCACTGTTGGCGGGCTCCCTTTGGGAGTGTTGATAACTTCCAGTGATTCCGTTTCTGTCATTAACCGAGCTCTGGAGTTGTTCAAGGAGGTTATTCCAGAAGGAGCATTTGGGGGACGTGGAAACCAAGGACCTGTTCACTTCATGACCGATGATTCTGCAGCTGAGATTGCTGCCTTGCAGCTGTCCTTCCCGTCAAGTGTCAATCTTTTGTGCACTTTCCACATCTTGCAAGCTGTATGGAGGTGGCTCCTTAGCTCAAAACATGGTATCTGCGAGTCTGATAGGCAGATGTTATTTTCAATTACATCAAATCTTTTGTACTGTGAAACAAAAGAAGAATTTGATATGGGTTTCAGCGAGGCCATTGATGGGCCTGCGGTTGGCAAGTATCCCAACTTCAAGATGTACCTGAAACAGCTTCATTCGAGGTCAGAGATGTGGGCACATTACTTTCGCTCTGACCGCATAATCCGTGGTAATAACACTAACAATGTCACCGATGCTGCGATCAGGGTTTTAAAAGATAAGATTTTGCACAGAATGCGTGCGTATTCAATTGCAGAACTGTTTCATTTCCTCTCAGAATCATTTCCGCAGTACTACCAACACAGAATACTCTCTTTCATCAATGGAAAAGCTGAAAAGCACCTTATGTCCAGATACTTCCCAATGCCAGTAAATTCTGGTGCCTTTCGAGTCGATAGGATGGACTCCAGTCTGTTTAAAGTCACCAACTTGGACAAGAACACGGGCTATGTGGTCAACGATAAATATGGCATTTGCGACTGCTATGTGGGAAGTCAAGGTGCCCCCTGCAAACACCAGTTTGCAGTCTTCGCTGATCATGGGGTAGCAACAAGAAATGTGTTGTCATTTGATCACAACACCAAAATGGAATTGCATTGGATTGCGACGGGAAATGATGCTAAGTCCGATTGGTACCGCAGCGTTGTCCCAAATCCTTCTGATGTTATGGAGGACTTCCATGATGGCCTAGTACAAGGAGGTTACATTTCCCATAACACTTCAGGAGCAGTAGATCACTCTCCAACGGCCGAGGAAATGAAGAATCATGCATCAGGGAAATTGAAGGAGATGGTTACCAATATTTTGACAAGGTTTGCTTGCTTTTCTGGAAAAATTCCATTGTTGAGCTTAATTGTTTTTATCTGCAGCAGTTTTGTGAAGGGGTCGTTAAACTTTCAGAATGATCCAAATTATTGATGCATGTCACGTGCAGTGTCTGATGAGTTGTCAAGTCAACTTAAACAGATTCCTCTGGCTTAATGCAAAGTCTTGAACTCTTGTGGGGGTACCTATTTCTGAAACGTTTAGAGGCAAAACTTTCTAGTCAAGAAGGTCAACTGCTTTGTCGTTGTTCTGGTTTGGAAGTGAGTCCAATGATGTTCCTTTCCAAGGCCTTTCTGCTGATTGAATGAAAATTAGCTGTAGCAAGCTTTTGATACACGTATAAATGAGTGGTAGGTATGTGTAAAACCTGGTTGGAGGCAAGACTAGAAAACATGCGTTTTTATCAACCATGCACTAAGGAAGGTAGGGCAACCTGTCCGTTGTAACGAAGTTATGTGTTGCTAACTCATTTCTGCTGAATTTCCCCCACCATCTCTGGGCTCGTGATTATGGATGTTTTCCAGTCTGTTTCTGGTTTGGTACCATTCCTGTCAACCAGCACAAGTTTGTTTGAATTATTGTTCTGGCAAAAACAAACAAAAGTCAGTTCAGTACCTGGCGATTTTAACTGGACTGTGCGACTTCATTTTGGGTGAAGAGTGGCTTCAATCAACCCAATTGGATAAGTTGCCCAGGCCTGGGCAATGTCCTCCTTTTCCAACTTTTCCTAATTTTTTTGGAATTCGTCCTGCATTGTTCTACTTCTTGCTTGGTGTCATTTCACTTCCTTTTTGCATCTGTTGTCCTTCAACTTCATTGATGCCTGTGAAGGAACCCTTTTATCTGAGGCATGCAAAATGTGTTTCCACTCATCAATGATTTGTATGATTAATCTCCAATCTATCATGCCTCATGATACTCGTTTTCATAAGGATTGGCTTCCAACGGATTTGTGGAAAGGGGCATGGGTTCTATGTCTAGCTGATGCCAACCAGTAGAAACCCAAGTGGATATGGCAAATCTTGCACTGTGCATTGCCACGTATGCCAGATTTTAGATTGTCTGTCCAAAACGATAGTCACTTGCAGCATTGACCAGCACCCATTGTTGCAAATGACGATCTGTTTTGTTTTCGGCAGATTATCAAAGAAAATCTGATGCAAAAAATTTGTCCATTCTGACGTGGCTTTGGGTTTCTTTGTCTCTTGTTCATACGATTTATCTTTGTACCAAATAAATAAAGATACCTATATGATGTTTTGTTAAACAACATGGTTGGCGTAAGGCATGGATGTGTGGGGGTGGCGAAGGTCATGGCATGCTTTTATTCAGCGTGGCAAAATGTCCTACTTTTATCACAGAAAATGTGTCCAACTCGAGGCCTGATTGCCACATGTTATCTGCAAAATGCTTGATGGCATTTCATCTCAAAAACGCCAGAATTATATCTTTTGAAATAGTTCTGGATGCTAATGAGGATTAAGGCTTACTTTGTACCGTGGCTTTGTAGAGTGACCAGCTGCCGCCTTTATTCGCTCAGGCTCGTGGACATGCAAGAAAGATAAGCTGCAAGGAAATCCAAGAGTTTCCCCAGAAAATTGAGTACTCATGGTCTAATGGCAAAGGATGCCAACCAAGCCGCCAGTATCGTCCAGAACTCGAAAGGAATTAAATGTCGATACTGGCACCAAACTTTGGAGGAGCAGCAGATCCAATTTAACAACAGATTTTTCATCGCAATTTCTTTTCTCAAGCAGCAGATCCAATTTAACAACAGATTTTTCATCGCAATTTCTTTTCTCATTGTTTTTAACAGATTTGATCAAAGCCCAAAGGAATTCTACGAGGCTGTGAACAAAGCATTTGACAACCAGTCAAAGTTGAAAACAGATGCGGCTTTCATTTCTGCTCTTCACCGTTATGCCAACCAGAAATCATCGGCAGTTTCTTCTCGACTGTCCAAACAACGGCACCTCAGCAGAGCAAGAAAAGCTCCACATTCCTTGGCTCTTTGCGGTGCTGAGAACAGGAGTATTCCAAAATGATTTTTAGTTCTGTGTGTCTTGTGGGGCAATTTACCCGTTGGAGGGGCATTTCTCATCAGGGTGATTACCCCTGGATTATTGGATCAGTTTTCAGCTTCAAGTTATCAAGAACTGCATAGTCATTGCTTTAGGCAAAGAGAAATGGTAAGATTGGTTCATTGAATGCAGAGAACATTTTGGCTACATATCCAACACGGCTAAATAGTATGATCGGGGGGAGACATGATATGATGCTTCCGTTCTCATGGATTGTCTTCCGGGACGATCTATTTTATAGGGAAGCAAAATATTATGTCCCCCCAGTAACTTGATGATTTGTAGATACTGCAAGTCCTGAGTGACACAATGGGTCTTTGTGGTCTTCGTTAAAATATTCTCGAGCACCTGTAACTTGGATGATACCTTTAGACAACAGGTACCAACAAGATCCTTTGCAAAAAATACAACCTCGAAAACCATAGTCTATAACCTGTGTACCTGCGGGTACACAGGTCATAGAATAGTCAACAATTAATTAACAATCTGGCCGCTAAAAGTTCGTTAAATTACTTGCAAATGGCGACGTTTCGCCCCCGTCAACGTGGGGCTTTGTCAAGCAGAAGTTCGAACAGATCTCCTTAACGAGCAAAACAGAACGATTAGCGGTCAGATTGTTAATTTATTGTTGACTATGTTTCCCGTTCATGGTGCCCGTGCATTGATAGGTCATAGAATATTCAAGAATATTCGAAGGGATACTGCAATGACACATTGTGTCACCTAGTAGTACGTGCAGGCTTCTGCAAATATAAAATTACTGGGGGACATTATGTGATGTTTCCCTATAATCATCCCGGAAGACAATCCATGATAAGGGAAGCATCATATGTCTCCCCCGACAATACTCTTTAGAACCTAACACTATTGTTGTTTTTCTGACACCATCGGATAGAAGTTCTGGGTTGAGTCTCTGATACGTAAGTGGGAGACAATTGAGACTAGGCCTATCTTAAACTTTGGCCAGATTTTTAACAGCAAATGCCGACTGTCTTTTCTGCTGGTTGAAATGGCACACCGTATGTGATGCTTGCTGGAGTCAAGGGGGACACAACTAAGAGCCAGCAATCAGTCACCATGACAAGAATGTGAGAGTGCCCCCTGAAGAAATTAACTTTGTAGGAGATGTAGCAGAGGGCGAGTTTGGAGAACGTAACAACAAATAAAGTTAGCACATCTTTTGTTTCAAAATTATCAAAAATTATGGGTGTTCAACGAAAAAGCTGTGTAAAGGGGCCACACAGATGATAGAAGCAAACGTGAGAGAAGGCTTTGGCCATTGATTTGTGTTTACCTTTCTTTTCAGCAGTGCTCTGCAAACGTGAGAGAAGGCTTTGGCCATTGATTTGTGTTTACCTTTCTTTTCAGCAGTGCTCTGCAAACGTGAGAGAAGGCTTTGGCCATTGATTTGTGTTTACCTTTCTTTTCAGCAGTGCTCTGCAAACGTGAGAGAAGGCTTTGGCCATTGATTTGTGTTTACCTTTCTTTTCAGCAGTGCTCTGCTGTGGCACAATTTGGGAAAAATGCAGGCTGTCACAGGCTTCATGCGGTCCTATTTTTTCCTATTTTTCCTATATTTTTGAACAAAAGCTTTTTTTCCTATTTTTTTCCTATTTTTTCCATGTTGCCTGTAGAAATCCTATTTTTTTCAATTCAAATGATGTTTTTTCAAAATTCATATTTTGTTTCACAATGTTTCATAATGTTGTTTTGTAGTTTTTGGATTCGATTCGAAAAAACAAAAGAAAAAAAAAATTATTTTTCAAAAAGAAAACAAAAATTGTGTTTCCAATAAGTCCCTTCCTCTGTCCCCCGGAGGTTATTCAATTATTCATGCAAAGATTTATGCATGAAACAGAAAGATAAGATCCTTTTCCCCCTTTTTAGGGTTGAAAACCCAGTTTTTTGGGTTGAAAATCCTATTTTTTCGGGTTGGAAATCCTATTTTCTGAGGTTGAAAATCCTATATTTTTTTTTGCACCCGGCATGAACCCTGCTGTCAGTTTTTATTTTCAAACTGTTTTCTCATCACTCCCCAGGACTACTTCTTGATTGGTCTATGTTGTGGAGACCCCTCAGTTCCTCCACCCATGGAAGCTTGATGATGACCTCAGCCGAAGAAAATTGCAACCAGCTTTGATGATTACACTCATTTTCACCCCCTACATGTCTTTACCATTTTCTGGTCATGCAAGTGGAGCGAGGGGATTTTGATCAGCCCATCTGGAGAAGTGCCATCTCCAGGTGTGGGCAAGCACGTGAGCCTAGTGAAGTATTGTTGCTGAAGCACAACTTGTGCCACTCGAACTAGTTGTCTCAAAAGGAGTTGAAATCATCAAGGCGGGTTGCCATTTTCTGACCATTTCTGTGACCATAAACCAGATGACCATAAAAATTTCTCAACCGAGCTTTCCCCAATCAAGCCAATGCTGCTGCTCATCCTTGAAGGGGTTTTGAAGTTGTTCTTTGTGAATTTCACTGGGAACTTCACGACCACTCGTAAGACCCTGCCCTTGCCATTTATACGTTTTTCCGTCTTGCAAATGGAATGAACGTATCGGGGGAGATTGCTGGGTGTCTATGATGGAGCTAAATTGGGCAGTACCGAGCTGGTTCTTCTGGAGCGATGGTGCTCCATTCTCCCGCAAACCATTTCAAGGATGGCACCACCACACAGAAAATTGCCTTGAGATACCAATGGACAATGGAGAAATAACTTCGAAAACCTGAATTATGAGGTATTTCCGGGAACTTTTTCACTTCCCATCGTATACCCCACTAAAACATCAGATGGCTTGGCGACAGGATTCTTTGGGGGGCAAAATCTTGGAAACGGAGGGGGGGGGTCGGAGCATGTTTCATCGCTGAATAATTTTGATTCATATGACATTAGGAACACTCCGTCAGTTATGTCCCACCTTTACAACACCCTGTATGGCTGGTGCACGTTGCAATTGACGGAACCTGAGGCAACTCCCGTAGCCATCAGTTACTCCTCCATAACTTTTTGATCACTTGAATTTTCTCCCGAGCACCTACCTAGTCATTTTACAGTTTAGGGAATAGTAAAAATGAAAACTTGGTCGCAATTAAAGAAAGTTCTCTAAAACATCCCAAAACCCATTTTGTTGGCTGATAAACGCTGCGAGGGGCTGGGGTTGATGCTCAGTGTGTGTCCATGGGACCCAGGAATTGAGAACATGTGATTTGTTTATAGCAATTTTTTTATTCTTGCAGATATAGATTTTTCATTTTTGTTATTGCAGATTTTTCTATTAAAAAAAACATTTTTTGTGGCTGATCTTGTCAATGCATGGGTATTTCATTGACAAAAAGAGTTAAAAAGTTAAAAGTAACCATTCAAAGTGTACTATCTGAATCATTCTTTTGTATTGATCAAACAAACGTCTGAACTTGGGCATTTTCCTGAAACATGAGAAAACCAACACTATGCGTCAATGTGGCTTCCAAAAACCAATGAATTTTTAAACAATAATTCCATTTTATCAGGCTTATGCATGGCCAACATGTGGTCCAACAGACCAGGAGATTGTTTTCGCAGCACAACAGAAGGTGGGTTCATGCCTTATTAAGAATGCTCATTGCAGAAGTGCCACACATTTTCGGTGCTGGATTCCCTGGGAAGTCCGTTGGACCACATGTTGGCGTTTGAATGAAGTGGCAGCTCCATGGATGGGCCAAGCCGTGGTCCAATGTATCACAATAAGAAAAAATAATAATTTGTTTAATTTGCAAGGAGAGAACTCCGGCGCAAATTAGCAAAATTGTGGTAAACCCTTCAGTCAAACAATACAAGTAGCTGATGTTCTACCAAAAAATTAAAAAAAAATGAAAAGACATTAGGGCAGGGGGAGCTTGTTAGAGAGCAACTGCATAAGGTTCCGCTTAAAAATCAACAACACTAATATCACGACCCTCCCAACCGAAGAATGTAGAGAGAGAATTCCACTCATTGGTTGACCTGACAGCAAAGGAATACAAGCCAAATTTCGCAGATTTACCTGCCGTGAGTTTAAATTCGTCTATTTTCCGTGAGTTTAAATTCGTTAAATTCGTACAACATCCCCAACCCCCTATACTTTTTGGATTCTTCTCTCATCATCTCGAAATAATATCTTGCTGGAATCACTGGGGGATTGGTGGGGAGCTGCAGGAGGGTAGAGATAACTTCCAAAATGCAATAAACCCAGAAAAACAATTTATGGACCATTGTACCACTCATTGGCCATGTAAGGGGGCTTTTGGACATGCAAGAGTCCAGTGAGACTTTGTGCAGTGGCCACTTGAAAGGACACCTCATCGATTGTTTTGGACAGTGTGAGCCATATCCACCTGATGGATTTGTGGAAGTTCATGCTGGGAAATGAAATACTGGGCATGATCGGCAGATCAATGAATTGGCTGATGACAAGAGACTAACATATTGCCTAACAAATCTTCAGTTCCTCATGTAACATAAGGAACTGAAGATTTGTCAGGCAATTTAACAATTTAAAAAAATCGCTTCGATGTTTTTGAATGAACGCATGATACCGATGCAGAGAAGGAAGTCCGCTGGTCAGATATGCTGGAAGGTCGAAGCCAGATTTTGCAACCTCTTGCTTTTTGGTGGAATTTGTCTTTTGTGGCAAAACACTGATTTTGTTTCACTGAGCACCATAACAAAAGGCCGACGCCAAACAGAAAATTGATCGACCGTGGTCGAAACAAAGTGGTGTGGTTGTGCACCACCTGGATGTGTACATGAAATGCATGTACATGAAATGCATGATACAAGAATTATTGAAAGAATTTGCTTTATTCCATAGTCTATTTACCATGCACAGTGACTACCTGCTGGGTTATTTTTGCTTTTATTCCATCTGTTATTGCCAATAATAGTTTGCATAAAGGCAAAAAAACCTGCTGAATCAGCTATCATTCATGGGAATGAATGTGATATGAAGGACAACTTGATTTGCTTGATGGGTTTATGGCCAGAAAAATATGAAAGGTAGCATCGTTTTTGTTGCCGTTCACCATGTTACACGTTCACCAATTCCTCAAAATTGACCTTCCTCTCTCGACTAAAAAGCAAGGTTTTGCCATCAGCGTTTTAGAGGCTGCATTGGTTATTGGCCAAACTCTTCCCCAACCAAAAATATTGCTTCGAGTTGGACAAGTTGGGTGTTAATTGCCTTTGCACAATCCTATCGTTACAGGCCTTGTTTTGCAACATTCATTCGAGCCTGGATTTTTTCGCTTTGCTTGCTGTGTTCTTTAATTTCTTGCCCGAGCACCACAAAAAGGAAATGCCGTAAAAATACGATTTGCATGTTCTCTGCACAGGTTTACCTACACAGAACAGAATGACTGTCTTCTTTTGAGTTTCGTCTTGTCCGGTCGTTTTGTGATCTCAACGAGTCTATCACACAGAGTTTTGAGTCTATCACACAGAGTTTTTAAAAACCCATGGTGGAGGCAGATATGATGTATGGTTTGTGTCGCACACTGCTGCAATCCTTTCTCATTGGTTCAAGAGTGGACAGTGATCCAAATCTCTTAAAAAAATAGCCTGGGTAATGGGCATCTGGGTAATGGGCATCTGGGTAAGAAAATACCATGCGAACACTCCACCCATGCAAGTGCCACTGAGGGGTCAGGCCCATTGGAAACACCTGACCTGACCACCCAGAAAGACCATCAAACAATAAACTCAAAAAATGTGAAAAAACGTTTGCAAGTGCTGCAGGAACAAATGAAATTTATGCTCAATGGGATGGTAACCACAAGGCAAGGTCAACAGGTTTGTTGAAAACTGCTGCACAGTGAGAAATTATTCATTTCCTTTTTGTTCTTTTAATCTCGAGAGATGTGCTTTTGGGGATTTTTTTTTGTCAACTTCAAAGGCATAGGTCAAGGTGTACTCTTGATCGATAGACATCTCACACAGGCACTACTTGCAGTGATATGTGAAGGTTTCTTCCCAAGTTTATCCAGCGTGTCTGATGTTTTTTTTTCCTGGCACATGGGGAGTCTGGGTTAGGCTCATTGTAAACAACTCTCTTCAGAGGAATAAGGATCTGTCCCTCGAACATTGATGCAGTTCAAATTTAGACCCCATACCAAGTGGTTGACCTCAACACCAGGTGTCGAAGTCAACCACTAGGTATGGGGTCTAAGTTTGAACTGCATCAGTTCTTGGTGAATTGTGTCGGAACAGATCTGAGGTTTGGTTTGATTTTCTCCCGTTTCGCTTGTTCTAAAACTCTGTGAGCAAATGGCAGACTGGGCTAAGTCACATTTTGGCCAAAATGAGTTGATTGCACCAAAACATTTCTGTCATCATGCTGCATGTTATGTCAAAAGGGGATCTCTCTATCTTGCTCCTGTAAAAAGTTATTGGGATTATTGTGCTGTAGAAGTGGGATAAGTCAGTGTTTTTTGCAAGAATCATGGGTGCTGCTGGGACAGGACGAGGCAACTGGACGTATCCTACGCTCAGATAAAAATTTATGTGATGATTTCCCTAAATGGGTCTAAATGACATATCCCTTTTTGACATGACATGCTCAGAGGTGATATTTGCTGTTTTGTCCCTTTCTGCCCTGGCACACCAGTTTTCTTATAATCAACACTTATCTCTTTTCTGTCGTTTTTTTTTTTTTTTGTTGCAACCATCTCCCATCATTCTCTTTGAAACAGGTCTCATAAATCATAATAATCATATCTTTGGTGACCTTGCTGGTCTGTTGTTGTTATTTTGGCCTACTGGCTGGTGATTATCACCCAATGTGAAAGTCTGTGCCTGAAGGCGGCAGAAGCTGCACAAACTTCGGGAAAGATTGGATGTGGGCCATGGCTTATGCCATTAGCTTGTGATAGACCCTGTGATGATATTCTGAGGGAGAAAGACCTTACACCAACCATGAACTTTGCTTATTACCGTGTCAGTTTCATGTTTACTTTTTACTCCCTGTGTTTCCACACGGAAATATGGTGGTCCCTGAAAACCGGACAGCCGGACAGGACTGCCGGACAGGACCACCGGACGGGTTAGGTTAGGTTAGATTAGGTTAGGATAGTCTATCCTAACCTAATCTAACCTAACCTAACCTGTCCGGGTCGGTCCGGCGGTCCTTTCTGCCTGTCCGGCAGTCCTGTCCGGCTGTCCGGTTTTCAGGGACCACCCGGAAATACCTACTGTTATTTATAATAAAAATTATTGGCACGATATTAATGGAACGACGAAGTATGATCATTTTTATATCATATGTTGACTTTCATCATTCTTTTCGGATGGAAATACTATTGCATCCAGACCACTTATCTTTTTTCACACTCTCGATTTCCTGTGGAGTTTCCCAGTGTTTCCAGAGACACAGCTTCTGAAACGTAATTGGAAAAGCTTTGATGGGATATTTTCTTAACAGGCTTCTTTAAAATCCACATTCTAATATGACCTCTGTGCGGAAGGGATAAGTCACAGGTTATCCCATTTTGATATCAAAATTTACGACCTGACATATTTAAATGGGACAACTCACAACTTGTCCCTTTTTGGCAAATCAGCATCTCATAAACGGCTATGAGCAGTTGATTTTCAAAAATGGGAAAAGTCACAAAAACGTGCCTGGAACACCCGACAAGCGAGCAAGGAATGCAAAATTCAGCAGCACCCCTCCGTGAGAAAGATAGCTAAATGAAACCAATGACACACCCAACATATTTGAGCTAAATCTGGACCAAAATAAAAAAAAAACCGTTTTTCTCAAAACTGAAAAAAGTGACTTGACCCAGTCTGCCATTTGCTCACAGAACTCTCCTGATGTCATTGCATTTAAATACAGTGGCGTGCGGTCAGGGCAGGCAAGGCAGGCACTGCCTGCCCAAGAAAAATTTCATGTATCGTGCATTTTTTCATTTTTTTGCAAACATTTGCAACGGGGCCATCAAAATCCACAAATGATGTGGACTGAGCCATCTCCGAGAAAGGCACACTCTGATTTGCCTGCTGACAGTGTCTGCTGAACGATTCCTCAACTGGGAACTCCCTTCTTTCCGGACCCCAACAACCACAGAGGTTACCCCACCCACCCTCTTTCTCGCTGGTCTTCCAGACGCAAGCGAATCCACTGCTCCGTTGGCGCATGAAATTCAGAAGAGGCAAGGAATGGTTTTGCCTGCTTTGGGGGATCTGTGGGGATGCGATGGAGTCGATGCCGCTCCATCCCGTCAGGTGAAATCACCCACTCCAAGTGGAGCAGTTCTTCTTGCCGAGTAGGCACTTTGAAATCTGCCTCCAGCTGCATCTCCACGGAGAGCAAGCGTGAAGATTCCTGTTGTTCCATTGTCTCCCGCTGATCACAGCCCTCTCTCTGCTGTGATGACATCGCAGGCCAGCCTGTGATGAATGCAAACCTCGCTTCGCCAAAGGCATGCTGTCTGCAGCAATTTTTGAATGTCAAGTGCGGCCAAATGATGATTTTGCGGGAATGGGAAACAGAAAAAGGAAATGTTGGATTTGGTGTGTGAAAACAGAAAACATTAGATTCTGGTGTGTGGGCAAAAAATTGTGAAGTGTGGTCCCAATTGAATAAACTTTTGAAGTCGGTGCCACAATTTGTGAAGCCAATGAATTTCAATAAACTTGTGTTTTTGATGAAGGCACTCAAATGGCAGAAAAATATCGATTTTTCGGAGCTTGATTTGGAATGGATATTTCGCAAATGCAAATGTTCAACAAAATGGAAATGCAACATTGAACATGGAGATGCCGCCAGGCCTATGCGAACGGGTGGGGGGGGTCATGGGGACACTGCTCACCAATTGAACTTTCTGCAACCCATCTGGGCTTTGCTTGTTGTGAAAGATTCTTTTGAAATTGCCTAAATAATTTTTTCCTTTCACCTCAGTTTCGAACCACCTCACTGAAATATGTCGTCCACACCTTTACTGCTATTCAACTGGATGCATACAGATGTAAAAATGCTCAGTTTTTCAAAAACTTGAGCATTCTGAGCACCATTTGAGGCTCCATTTTTCAAAATTTCTTCCCCTTCGGGGAGGGGGACACCCCCTCCCCGAACCCCTCCCCGAACCCAGTGCTCAAAGTGTCCCGAAAAAAGGGCAGGAGCGCTTTTTCAAAAAAGGGCACCTGCAAAAATTGCAGGGCACTTCGTATTTCGAGGAGGGTACTCCGTCCTTCAAGGAGGGCACTTCGTACGTCAAATAGGGCACTTCACCCATCGGACAGGGCACGAAAATTGTCATTGGTATGGTCGATTAATGTGCCCAGCAGCACTTCAATGGACAATGTCCATATTTTTAAACAAGTTCCAGGTTGGCAATGGTGTTACGATGTGGCTCTCCCTGCTCCGAATGAACAACATTTTTAAAAACGCCTCCCAGAGTCTTTCAAGATTTTGCTGGCTTTTGCATTCCCGCCTCATTTTACACGTTTGGTTCGGGGCATTGCTGGGTTATCACATCCATTGTTCACATAAAATAGGCACATATGCTGCTCACTTGAGTCACAAACTACACTTTACATGAGAGGGTGCAGCAAAAATCCTGAGGGTGGAGCGTTGAGCTTGTGCTGGGCGCAGAGAAATAATATTCGGGAAAATGCTCGCTGCCCTCTCAAATTGGGCATGTCACTTTTTTGTAGACGATTTTTTGTTATCATTGAACACCTGCAAACGCTTGTCGCTGTGACCGGGTGAGTGTTTGCTAACACAGTGGTCAGTGGCAAAAGGCAAGGTTCATAAGATTGGGCCAGTCCAGGAAAGCACGTGGATGGGAGACCCCTTGAAGTTGTAGCCCAATAATTGTGCAGCTTGGTGACGAAGTTCATCGTCTCCTTCGGATGGGACATTAAACTGAGGTCAGGTTCCGTGTGCAGCATCACACTGTGCTCGTTAAAGAACACTTAGTACAGGTCCAAGACAGAGGTTTTGCAGGTAACAATGCGAAGAAGCCACATTTTACACCCGTCAGTTGTAGGTATTGCTAAGACAGCCTATAGTGTCAGGCGATCCCGACAAGGGCCTGTACTGGGCAGTACGGCCGGTTGTCTGTGGATCGGCCTGAAGAAGCGTGGCTGCTGGAGCCATTGCTCTGATTCAGTTTGATGGAAAATGTTGCATGGTCAAGGTGGGAAAAATGTTTATCCTTTTAGTGCACAAGAGTGACCAAAATATTTTTGGGGAAATTTTTTGACAATTTGAGGAAATTGCAAAAGCTAATTGTAGGCACACTTGTGGAAAGCATAAGGCTGGACAGAAAGTCCGACTGAATGCAATTTCGTGGTGACACAAACACTGGCGCATGGAGACTTGGTGAGTTTTGACCCGAAAAGCGCTCCCACAGAGCTCCAAGTGGGAGCCCTGTGGGAACGCTTTTGCACAGTTTTCCAATTGTGGGAACGCAATGGGTTCGGGGCATGTGGGAGCTGCGCTCCCACACCCTCAGGGCGGGCAGGAGCGCACGCTCCCAGAGCTCCCACACACTTTGAGCACTGCCCGAACCCCTCCCCCGGCGTTGCGCTTCGCGCAACGCATCTTCGACGACACTACTCTGGACAAAGTGCCTGCCTGCATCTGGCACCCACCGCACGCCACTGAATTTTAAAACCGTTGGCTTGTGCAATGGTGTGTATACAGGTAGTGGATTTCTTATCATTTAGTTGGTGATCTTTCGGCAAATGATGATTAAGCCTGCCGCACACCAATAGCATTTCTGATTGGCCTCCAGACTTTATGGATTCAAAGTTTGGAAAAGTGTTGATTGAGTGTTTCGAGTGTGAGAGGACGAAAATTCTGGTGAACTTCTCCGGGGCTCGATGATCTTTATGAATTTGAAGTGTTTTCGTTTGCCCTTCCACCGCTGTTTGTTCACTTGGCCTTGACTTTGAGGTGTTGAAGTGAAACAACTAGAAATTTGGATAGTTGGGCCACCCTCCATCATTTTCAATCATGACTGAAGAGGTGCATTAAGGGGGG